>JAGMWU010000111.1:55874-66742 GCA_018697195.1 Certhia americana | reverse complement strand
GCAAATGAGATCCAATAGAAAAATAAATTACTGTAGTAATTCTAATCTCTCTCTTAGCTTTCACCATCCCCTTTCTCTTCTGAAGAGTCACAGAACGCTTCCTTTAGCACTACCTTTATAACTCCATTTTATTTACACTTAAAATTCTTGTTGTACCTGCCTACAGAAGGTATGCAGCACGAAGGGACATGCTGGCTGAGAACCCAAATCCAAAGGACTCTAATTGCATGAAAAGGAGACTTACCATCGAGAGCAGGAGTAGGAGGAGGGGGAAGAGGTGAACCAGCTGCTTCAGGTGCGAAGTGAACTGGCAAGGATTCTGTTTGGAGAAAGTAAATTTAAAAAAGCTGGGAAATGAACAGAACTGAAGTGGTTCTTCAAAATGTTACTTATTTATGACAGAAGAAAGGTAAAACCCTTCATTTAAAAAGATACAGAAATGAAAGAAATTAAACATAATAATTGCAAAAAGAAAAAAAAAAAAATTAAAGAAATCACCCAGCCAAACAACACCAGTACTCCCCAATACCAAAAGAATCCAACCAAGCAAGCAACTAAACCCAAACTAAAATTAAAAATATCCGTGCAAATAGGGACCAATAGGAAAAAACTACAGTAGTAATTTGAATCCCTCTGTTTGCTTCCACCATCCAGCTTCTGTTCTGAAAAATGTCTCAGAATGTTTCTGTTTGCACTAATTTGATTCCTGCATTATGTTTACAACCTAAGTCTTGTTGTATTTGTGTACAGAAGCTGCGCAGCATGAAGGGAGATGCTGGCTAGGAGCCCACACCCAGCTGACAGAAATTGCTTGGAAAACAGATTTACCATCAGGAGCAGGAGCAGGAGATCTGCTGGATGCTTCAGGTTCAAAGTGGACCTGCGAAGATTCTGTTTGGAGAAAGAAAATTTTAAAAAACAAGGAAATGGAAAGGACTGGATTGGTTATGCTTGAAAGGATAGGCTATTACAAAAATGTTTATGGTTTCTAACAGAAAGAACCGAAAAAGCCTTTGATAAAAAAGAAAAAAGGAAAAGAAAAAAGGAAAGGAAAGGAAAAGAAAAGAAATAGAAAAAGAAAGTAGGGAAAAAGAAAAAGGAAAAGAAAAAGAAAAAGAAAAAGAAAAAGAAAAAGGACAGAAGGTGCAGAAGACAGACAGACAGACAGACAGACAGGCAGACAGAAAGAAAGAAAGAAAGAAAGAAAGAAAGAAAGAAAGAAAGAAAGAAAGAAAGAAAGAAAGAAAGAAAGAAAGAAAGAAAGAAAGAAAGAAAGAATAAAAAGTAAAAAAATAAAAAACCAAACACCCACTCACCAACCACTACTCCCCAAAACCAAAAAATCCTGGCAAGCAACGAAACCCAAACTAAAATCCCCAATCAAATAGGGACCAATGGAAAAAGAATCACGGTAGTAATTTCAATCCCTCTTTTTGCTTACACCATCCGCCTTCTCTTCTGAAAAAAGTCTCAGAATGTTTCTGTTTGCATTAATTTTACTGCTGCATTATGTTTACAGTCCAAGTCTTCTTGTATTTGTGTACAGAAGCTGTGCAGCATGAAGGGAGATGCTGGCTAGGAACCCACATACAAGTGACTGAAATGGCTTGGAAAGGAGACCTACCATCAGGAGCAGGAGCAGGGGAAGGAGCAGGAGCAGCAGAAGGAGGTGTAACAGCTGCTGGGGATCCAAAGTGAACCTGCGAAGATTCTCTTCCCAGTAATGCTTCAACTCTGGCAGCTGCCAGTGAGTAGAGATCCATAACACTCCAAAGCACGTGCTTTAAATAAAAGGAATCATTAGTGCCAGGAAAACTATACTTCAATGCCAAATAGCACACATCAAAATTTGTTGCAAAAACCAGATTTTTTTAGCAGAGAAATAAAATACAATTTGTAAGCCAGGCAGAATTTCAGTCCCAGGACTTAAACATCAAAAATGTCTAACACTGGATTTTGTATTTCTTCTAAAATTTTGAATATTAATATCATTGAGAAAAAGGAAACAACTCCACACCTTAGTTAGAAGATGCTTTGATGAGATATTTTCAAGCATGCAATTCTGCATTAAGCTCCTGATACAATGTTTTCATTTTAGTTTAATACAAGACCCAGTGTAGGTTCAATTTCTGTTCACAAAAAATTACCATAGTTTCAGGCTAATGTTCACACTTCTAAAGTGAGTCAATTTTTCAATCCTTCCACTCCACAGCAAAAAAATTAACTTCACAGTAACAAAGAAAACAGTGTAAACTTACAGAACTCTGAAAACTAATAATCTGATTGCAGTATAACTGGAAAAATGTGACTTTTTCCATCGAGGTAGTGGAAGAATGTCCCAGTTTTGTTATATTGATTAGATTTATGCTAAAGTTAGCAGGACAAGAGACCACAAATGATTTGGCAGTACTGGTAACTTTATATCTACTCCAAGTAGTCTCAATTAACTGTTGAAATTATTGGTCTTCTTTACAAGGCTTAATTGTATTGTATTTGTTGTAATTTTTCCCAATTTTTCCCTAGTATGAAACTGGTCTTTTGAAAGTAAACCTGTGGTACAGACAAAAATCAGCTTAGTATCACAAACAGGGATTTACAAGGATTTTTGCAATTTTTCTTTCCTTGGCTTCACACTGCTGCTTTTCAGAGTAGATGTTAACACAGCTAAAATCAATCAGTTCATTTCATTGTGGTCTTTAGGAAACAGCAGTGGCAAATTAACCCATATTACATCTTTTCTCATCAGAAAGAATCTCCAAAATGTCTTGGTGCTGTGGTTCTAGTCCAAAGAGAGGATTCTGGCAGATTATAAGATTATATATACATACTTTAATTGAAATTTGCTCATCACAGACTAAGGCAGTTCTAGAGGATGTGCCTGCAAAAAAATTCCATTCAAGTGTTCCTAAAGTGATTCCTAACTGCTTACCTCTCAAGATTGCAAGATTGCCCT
Source organism: Certhia americana (assembly GCA_018697195.1). Taxonomy (NCBI): domain Eukaryota; kingdom Metazoa; phylum Chordata; class Aves; order Passeriformes; family Certhiidae; genus Certhia; species Certhia americana. Next base: position 63,789 of record JAGMWU010000111.1, on the reverse strand, counting down.
TAATAAAGTTTGGCATAGAGTAAAATTTAAATCCATTTATATGACCTCTGTCTATAAAAGGCAAATTTTATAATAAAACCTCAATAATGTGCTTGGAAAGGAATCAAACAGGAGCTAGAGGTGAGGGCAGGGGAGAGAGAGAGGGAAAAGGGGGAAAGAGAGATGGGAAAGGGAAAAAGAGGAAAAGGGAAGGAGAAAAGGAAGTTCATGGTGACACAGACTGTGAGCTGATGGTGCTGTTTGTACACATCAGGAGTTTCCAAGTGTACCTGAAGCTGCCAGGTGAACAAGAACTTTCCAGTTCTGCCCCACCAGTGAGCTCCCCAGCACGTACTGTACTATGTTAGTTATACCAGAAGAACCTTGTGCAAATACGAAATGCAACATTTTGTATTTCTGCTTCTCTTTGGGAAAGAAAGAGGGAATAGGCTGCAGGGGCTTCTGCAATCATTGTGAAGTCAAAAAAGGAATAGCAGTTGGGATGGGATAAAAAAAAAAAAAAAGAAGCAGCATCCACTACCAAATTAGAAAAGCAGGATTTAAAACCTGGTGATTGCAACAATGCCTCCTCTGAAAAGATGCCACCCGTGGCATCTTTTTTTGTGCAGCTCTAGAATGGATCATCATTGTACTGTGGAAACATTTGTAGTTCTGGCCTTTGACAGAAAAGTTCATCTGTGCTGATTAAGCTTCATAGGAATCGCAAGGCATGACATATTACATATCTCCATATTTCAGTGTGGAAACACAATAAAGCACACGTATTATATATGTATCATATATTGAAATGCATGTAGGCATGCAAAAGGCAGCAATGAAAAATTTCTAGCTTAGAATCTGCCTTTCTTGAGTATTTGATTTTGTGACCCTGATCCTGCAATTATATACTGCATTAGATCAGAAAAGCGACAATAAATTGGAAGGAATTACTGCAGAAATATACACAATGTATGCAATACTTACCTCATCAAAGTTCCTTGCACTTTACTTGATAACCTGCTCTCTTTATAATTCTGACAGAGAAGCACGATGGTATAAATACTTACTCTGTGTTTTGTTCTCTCATTGGGAAAAAAATCTGCCTTAGCACTAATGTATTCTGCACAACTACAAAGACTAAGAGAACCCAAACAAAAAAAATAAGGAGGAATTGCACTGAATCCATGTTCAGAGCTAAAAAATATGTAACATTTTCAGTTAATTTCTCTTTTTTTTTCCCTCATTGTTTTGTCCTAACAAAATTTGTATTTTGAAATGTGCAAGTGTTTAAACCCATATGAGCAAAACAGCTTCTATATTTAAGCATTGCAAGTAGAAGTTTATTTTAAATGAGGAATTCTCAAACCCCCAGTTAATTCTAAAACTGTGGACTGAAAAAATCAGATGCTGACCAAGAAGGAGCATGAAAAACTTGTCTTTTTTGGTTGGTTGGTTTTGTTTGCTTGTGGGGATCTTACTTGGCTTAGGTTTTGTTTGCGTTTGTTTTTTTTTTTTTTAATTATTCTTGTCTATATTAATGGGAAAAAAAGAAGTGGGATAGAGGGATATTAATTTTCAGGCATATATACTTTTGTCCATGTTTGTATTCTCATCATTTTTTTAACACTGGAACTGCAAAATTAAAAGTTGCTATAATCTCTGAAATACCATGTGCAAGAATATACATGGAAATTGCTTTCACCTCTTGACTGCAATAGTTTTTGTTCTCCACATGCTCAGAGCAGTCAATGTGCTTGTTTTCAGATGCAGAAAATGAAAGAAAATAAAAAAAAATAATTAAAAAGGATTGTTTTTAGACTCTAACCTGGAATGCTATGGCCTCTGGCCTGCCCCTCATTGCTTCCTCTGAAAGGATCTCCAGCTGCAGGCTAGGGAGCAGTGTGGGTACTGCAACACCTGATACCATGGCCTGGTCTCTGACCTAAAGGGAAAAAAAAGAGCATCAGTGGTAATTCTCTTTCAGACACACCAGCTGGGATGAACTGGGTCCCCTTGAGCCCGTTGACAGGACTTGCATTGATTGCTGAACCTAACATCCAGGAATAAAGCACAACTGATTGAATTTTCATTGCAAATAAATCTCTAATGCATAGTAGTAGGAAAGAGTGCTACCAAAAAAACAAACAAAAAAACCACCAAACAAAAAAAAAAAACCAAAAAATCACCTTGCCTGAAAAGAGGTCTGAAAAGAGAAACGGCAAGGATGTGACATGTATGCATTACTATAAAAACACATCACTTGCTGCATGACATCCACTGCCACAGTTTTTGAAAGAAGACAGGATGAAGATGGTGGTGACACAAAGGAAATAGAATTCTAACAGTACATTTTCCTGTGGGTGAAACGCAGTTTAAGTTCTGTCACTTTCCATAAACATTAAAGGTAAGAGACTTGAAATATATATCTGAAAATTAAATTAACAACAGTTTTGGTGAATGCAGAAATCAAAATAAAGAAGAGATTCCCATGTTGCTAGGAATTAATGATGTAGGAAGGGAAATTGATACTCCAAGGTAATAAAAACACTTCTTTTACTCTGCTGCTCTAGATTAAAAACATGGTTATAAAAGTGTTAAAAACATGCTTATAATACCATCTGCCATTAGAACTATAGTTGAAAATAGTAATTTCTCCTAAATAGGTAATATATACAGCTTTGTTGGACCTTCAAATAGTTCCATACCAGGGCACAATTGTACAAGTCAGAGAGAAAACTTGAGATTACTATTAAATTTAAAATATGCTTTTAAAAAATACCATGGAAGTTTCTGACCACAAATGATGACTTCCTGACTTCTCTTTTCTTATTTATCAGGTAGAAGTAACAGAGGTCAAAGTAGCAGACAAAAAGCCAAATGTCCTCTCACTATTCAGTAGAGGGCTAACTCCACAACAATTGCCGATTTTTTCTGGGTTCCATTAGTCTTCACTTGGCAACCAGAAATAGTGCTCAGTGAGGGAAGGAAAGTGAATTTTGTCATAACTTCTATATTTAGAATAAGCTCTATGTGCACTACAAACTTGCATTTTATTTCACTGTGGGTTTTTGAGATGGAAGAAGTTGAGGGGAGAAGCTTCAACTCTAAGGAAAGGAAGTTGCTTCTCTCTTCCCCTGAGAATAAGCAGTTCTATGACTTTGGAAACACTTCACATCAGAGGGAACACTTCAAATTCTTACCACATTCAGGGCAGCATCCACAGCTTTCATATGGCTAACGATCAACTCTTTGTCTCTATTATAAAAGAAAAAAAAACAAAACAAGATAAGAACAATGGCGTAACTCCATAGAACTGAAGCTCTACCAATGTAAAAATTAAACTTCTGCTACTTTATGGTTGTCATGTCTTGTAAAATAGTTGTTGATGATAACTCAATCTGTTAGGATTTTCTCTATTTACATATCTTCAATGCAAACCTTAAAAAAAGTTCATTACCATTTCCATATGGAAGCTGCTTTTGTTGAGCATAAGCAATTAAAATAGATGTAATTACAGGCCTATCAAGGAACAACTGTCATAGCTTGGATATAGACGTCATACAAAGTCCTTATCAGGATGGTATTCTATTCTTGTATTGGAAAACTCAGACAGATTCTGTTTATTTCATCTGCTTTGCTTATATGTTCTAGAAAGAGAAAAAATGCATGTTTCCTGTGAAGAGTTGCTATAACAATGAAGGTAAGGGTAGTTTTCTTTGTTGATATTCAGCTGCTATATACAAGGGAAAAAAAGCCAGTTTTAAAGCCATTTCATATTCAAATAACCTCTTCTGGATATACATATGGCTACAAAGAATGATCTTTATTAAAATGTCCAAAAGAGATTGGGGTCAGGATAAAACAGGCAAGCTTTCTAGAATAAATTCTCTGCAGGTGACACCTACTTTTGATCAAATCATACCAAATAACATTTGACATTTTTATTAGCTTGTTAAACATTTCATTGAGAACTATATGAATTACATTATTTCCCTGGTGCATAAAATCCTTAAAGCTTCTTAGATGTTGTTCTTCAGAGTTTGAATGATTGCAGGTATGACGAAAAATTTTAATTAACTAAAAATTTTTTAGATCCTAGCCATGGAATGGCAATATTCATAATACATACTTCATACTACAAATATTAGAAAACAAAGTCTGCAAAGATTTTTTTTTTTTTTTTTAATCTGACCATGTGACTGTAAGAATAACTTAGTAATAAGCTCCTTCAAGTCAAGGGGGCTCCTTTTCACCACCAATCTTTTCAACAGTGAGTTCTTGAAAAGGGCCTGAGCCTTTCCTTCCACTCCAGATTATGGTGTAAATGGTGTGGGGATTGAGTCTCAATCCAAAACTCCCTGAAATCAGCTGGAAGATCTATCTTGTACCACAGGAAAGGCTAGGTCCGAAATGGGTTTGAGTCTCTTTGGCAGCTAATACCAGTCTCCTGGCTGATGCTTCTGTATTTACTATAAATACATTGTATCTGTCTATAAAAAGATGGCATGGAAATACAGAGAATAAACAAGCATTTCTTAAATAAACAGAACTTTAAGGCTCTTCCAAAGAGATATTGTCAGATAAGTAAGACAGCATAGGTATTTTGTTTGCCAGTTAATTCAGCACCCAGAATTTGGAGCATTATTATGGAATAACTGCATAAAATGGATGACCTAGTATTTTGAATTAACATTTTTGTTTTTAGAAGATTATCCCTGAATTTCAAAAAACCAGAGATAGATGGACTTTCCTCTTCTAGCCTTACACTGACCAGGTCTAAAACCCTGCCCATGGAAGTAGGAATTGAAATTTTTGTTCATTTTAAGTGACATCCCCCAGGCCCCAGGGCTCACTTTGCTGCCTGTTGGAGGGCACGTTGTGCCTTCTGCAGAGTCTCCTGCAGCTGCTGCCGGTCCTGCTCCATGTCTTTCAGGAGTTTCTTCTGAAGAGTCAGAACTCTGTCTCTGCTCTGATCCTCCGCTGCATCAGAGAGGCTCTGCCAGCAGACAGAGAGCAGAGTAACTCACCAGCCCAAAGAAACCTCACTTTACGCCATTGGCTACTGACCAACATGGAAGACAAACTGATAGTGAAGTAGGGTTGGACCACTTCACAGTAAGGTTTTATGAATTTACTAGCAAAACCATTACTGACTCAGTACCCCTCCAGTTTTCAGTATATTTTCTATGTAGAAATGTGTTTTACAAAAAAAAATGATTGTAGGCAAAAAAACCCCCAAACAACCCCCCAGTGAAGACTTTTTCTTTTTTAAAAAATAAAACATCCATAGCTAAAAAAAAAAAAAAAAAAAAAACGAGTCTTTGAAGTGTTTTCTCAGTAGCCTAAAATTCCATCAGAATGAGTAGTGTGTTTATATTTTCTGCTGTTGCTTCATTTACACAAGGACTGCACTAGTTGGCTTATTTAATGGAAGGTAAAAGTCTGGTGCCTGTTCCAGATGAATCATCTTACCGTCAAATTTGTGTCTTTGCTTCTATCTGTATCTGCACTTCTGTGCAATTCTAGTTTATTACTTAACTCCTGAAGGTGTCGCTCGTATTCTTGTAAAAGCAATCTTGCCTCCCGCTCACGCTGCAAAGCATTATCTAATTCCTCATGTATATTGTCTTGGGTGATTATTTTCTGCAAAGAGAAATAAGTTGTGTCTGACTGTAATTCCATTCAGTGGTTTCCCTTTCTGACTTTCCAAGTCCCACTTGGAAACATAGCAAATTCTAAAACAAATGCATACTTAGGATTAGTATTGAGGTTTTGGGACATGAAAAGGTGCCACAGGGTTTTCTCCTTACCACTGGGCCTTCATGCAGGCTGAAGCTCGTTGCAGCATTCACTAATCTCCGAGAGGGTACTTCAGTTTCCTTCCTTTCCTCAACCCCCTCTCTCCATTGCACATTTGAAGATGAATGCTGTCTTTGCAAACTGGAAGTTTCCACAATAAGATACTTTAACTAAAATTACAGTTCTCAAATGCACTATATTCTTTTAAAGGATAATTAATGAATATGGCAGATACCACACTAGCACATCACATGGCTTCTTCAACTTCTGAAGTTGCTTGCCTTTTTTAATTGAACTAAGAAATTTATATTCCTTCTAAGAAAGACTTCTCAAGTGGTTATGCGTTCAGTTACCAAGCCTTCTATCATGAAATTCAATTAATTATTTGGATATGGCCTCAAAATTACATATAACAAACAGAATTCTTCATGATTTAATTCACACAACATCTCTCTTGCATATCACACCTTGCATCATCAACCCTGATTTCCAGAGCTGTTCTCGCTCCTAAGGTTTCCATATACCTGACTCTACTCTGGCATGACTTTTAAAGCAGTCTATCCAGAATTTTAATCTCTTCTTGTACTGTTTCAGTCAGGAAAAAAGGTATATCAAGAGCCTGGCATGACTAATCAGGCAGCTGATGACAGAACTACAAGGCCAAACTACAGCATAAAGGAGACAGAAGCAGAGACAGTAATGCAACAAAGAATTTTTACAAGATTGCTTATTTAGGCACAGTGTCAGGAAAGCCAAAGCTAGCTTAACGTTGATGTTTGCAGAGGATGACAAAGGTTTTTACACCTCAAGTTATAACTATCTTACTAAAAACACCTCCACAAGCATGAATCTTGAATGAGTTGCTCAGGCCACAAACTTCCTTTCTTGTAGGAAAACCAGTTTCTTTTGTCCACCACTACTCCTTGTGTAAGAGAAACACGCTGTGTATACAGACCCATATAGTTCGAGGCTGAAGGAGAGCTCTCCCAAGTTCTGTTACCACAAACACAGCAGACTGTGCTGGACAGGAAACATATCCCAAGTGATTTCCTCTGCTCTCGCACATTTCAATATTTTTTAACTGATTAAAGCTTTCTTTCTACACCTATTCAGAAGTTGAAAACAAAGATTACCCACTATAAATTAGACACAACTTCTTGAGAGGAGTCTTAGAGATTCGACTGGCTCACTGAAGTGAAAAACAATGTTTTCATAATAACATAAGTGTATGTAGGAAAGCCATCTTTTCTAGCCCTTCTAGATATGTTTTCTTACACTCACCCCAGTCACTACTGGAGGCTGGACCCTACCATAACTCTGATCTTTTGTTTTAGAAAATAATCTGTAACAGGCCAGTTATTATTTGTACCCATTCACAATACCTTTGGTTACTGGTACACACCTGTCATTAATGGACTGCCAGGTTCTGAACCTTTGGTTTGGCCCATTGCACCAGACTTTCTACTGACTGAAAATTGCAGGGAATCCAAAACACAAGTTCTACTCAAGCTGTCTACTGCCATTTTGCAGTAAAAGGAAACTTACTGGTTTCTTCCTCTCTCATGAGCATTTTCTGACTCTCTGAAATCTCTCTCTGCTACCTCTGAAAAAGCTTCTCTCCTGCCACCTTGCTCTTCATTCAAAGCATCTTCAAGTTCTTGAATTCTTAACTACCAAGTGATAAGAAGGCAGGTTAAGGAATTTAGGAAAGACTACCATGGTTTTTAATGCTGTTCACTGTTCTGTTCTGCTTTTCACAGGTGAATATACTCTATTAATTCTGTGTGGAATTAGAAAGCATTGAACACATGTGAAAATGTATTAGTGCATAGAGTTCAAAACAGAGAGAAATAGATATGCTGACCAAAAGCACATTTTGGTTGTCCCTTCATGGTGTTCAGATTTTCCTGTTTTCAATTATTTATTAATGTTGAAGTTTTCCAGGGGAATTCTGTTTTCTTAAATAAACTCATGAAAAGGTGGGATTAATAGTAAAAGCCACACTTGCACTGAGAACACAGCTTGTCTGGAGTTTGTTCATATACCTAAGCAAGGGAGAAAACCTTACCAGTTCTTCACCCATAAAAGATTGTTGGGGGTTGGGTTGATTTCTTATAGAATTTTTTCCCAGAAGTTG
>JAGMWU010000111.1:0-39603 GCA_018697195.1 Certhia americana | reverse complement strand
TAATGAGCAAGCTGTTATAGCTCTTCTGGGGTCAATTAATGCTGCCAATAGATTTAAATCTTCAGCCCAGCCACTAGCCAACAAAGAATAGGCAAATCTACTGCTAAACTTCTCTCTGAAGAGCTTAAATGCTAAGGAATCTCTTTTTCCTATAATTGGTTTTATTAGAACTTTCGCTATCCTTTCATAGAAGGCTTATTCTCGTCAAAATATTTGTATTACTTTTTAAATATTACCGATTACAACCAGCTATGTTGGCATTCTTGTCACGGCACTTCTAACCAGAAATTTTCCTTCCAATTCATCCCCTTCTGGAAATTTCTTCCTATCTGAAGAAGGGTTTAACAACAGAAAGAATGTTTAAAACCATAGAATTAGTGGACACATGGCAGAGAATACCGGTCAGATGAAAGAATCACGCCTCAAGCGAGAACAGCAAAAAACAGTTTGGGAGGACATACTAGGTGCAGGTGAGGTGCTTCTTGCCAGGAGTTAAGTTTGGGATCATAGCTCAAAATCACACACTCAAGAAGCAAGGCTCGTCACAGACCAGAAGGAAACCCAGTTAAGTCCAAACTTGAAAACGAAATGAGAAGCACCACCGGATATTTGACTTTTTTCGACATTTGTCACATAACGAGACAAAATACAGAAAGAAAAACCACAAAAATCCCAAATAACCAAACAAACCCCCAAACAAAACAAAACCCAAAAACCCAACAAAACAAAAATAGTTTGCGAAATTAAACCAACATAATCTTTTTATGATTTGTGTGTTCCTCCAAATGAGTGAAAGGTGTGGAGAGTAATGTTAAAGATGGCTGTGGCATACGGGACCTGAGCTGTTTAAGGGACATTATTATGGTTTAAGAACAGATAAAGTATAACAGCTGGTCGGACCAGAAGCTCTTACACTTACAGTAAGGAACATTGTCCCTTGAGCACAGCTTTAGACAAAATAGATTTGGTATACGGGAAACGAAAATTATGTCATGGTTTAAAAAACAAATTTACCGAAAAAGTAGCTATTAAAAGGAAAGCAGCTGTAACCGCAGGTCTAGATGCACGAAAACAAAAAAGAAGGGCTTGACCGCATCATCAACTAACGCGAGTTATGAAGCTTCGCTTGTGCGACATGTATCAGCTAAGAGCGCCTTTAAAATCTGTGTCTCATGGTTCAATAAACCGAAACTTGATGATCATGAGAGCGTTGAGTCTTGTCTCCCGCGGCCTAATCTCCAACAAAAGTGCAGAATGTCGTATTATCTTTAAAAAAAAAAATTCTGGTAGTAGAAGTCACAACACTTGCAATTCAGGGAGTCTCCTTCCATACCTTGTAGTCTACAAATTCCAGAAGTTCCCATTCTTTCAGAAGGTGTAAAATCAAAGGTCACAAATACATCCCTGTCCAAGTTTAAAGAGTATTATACGTAATACCAAAAAATCACTTGGCTTTGACTGGAGAAATCTCTCTTTATTTGGAGGAGGGTTAAGAAAAATGTGAGTTTCTTCCTGTGCAAAACTATCGGGGGAGGGAACAATGTCTAGGGAAAACCATTCCTTTCCACATACTATCGTCATAGCACGTTGTCTTTGCATAAAAACAAAACCAAAGATGACCCAAAAGGACCAGATATGAGCTTCCAGAGTGACTATAACACCTATAAATATTTTGAGAAGATGAAAGAAAAAAGCAGTATGGTATACTACTGCCTTGAGGGGGTGGGTTGGGGGAATAAGTATTTTTGAAATGGTGTACACACTAAACAGGACTATGATTTTTTTTTTCCCCTCTGAATGTGAAAGGAATACTTCTGGACATAGGGTAAGTAGGAGTTGATAGGGACACCCTAACTTAACAGTTCTGTACACATTGGGGAATGATAACAAAGGGTAAGAGCAAGAGAAAAAAAGTATTTTTAATAGCTATTTAGTAGGTTATACTCAATGTCATAGAGATGGCATGGTTTGGTAAACTCTTAAGCTTACAGAATAGATGAGTAAGACATGGGAAAATAAGAGACTTCCCCAAAAAACTCAGTAACTGGTAAAAAATTTGTGTGCACTCTGCTTGTTTGCATGTAGCCTCTGGGCTTTTGTTGTTTTTTTTTTTTATTTTTTAAAATTTTACCTTCAGGTCCAAAAGTTTGAATTTTACATCACATATCTCGGTCCTCTGCAAATACACCTGTATGAGACACTCTTTTCTAGCAAATGACACGTCGCTCTCCCAAACCTTGAATTGAAGAGCCTCTCTTTCTCTCAAGTCCAACCTTAACTTCATTATTTCGTTTTCGCAGCGGACAATCTCTAAAATAATATTTCCGACATTGCATTCACGAGCTGCCTCTTATCACTCTTGAATTTGAAGTACAGTATTGAACTGCAACATTGTAGACACTTTTACTTTTTTAATCAAACTTTCCTGTGCCTAGATCATTTCCATGTACCGTAACACTACCCCTCTGTTTTTTCCAACGGAACTGGGTCTTAAGACAATACAATTAGAATAAAATATTCCACATGTAGTTTATTGTGACTGTCTTAACAACTGAAAAACAGTCATGTTGTGATCCCTGATTTTCATATAACCTAGTACGAGGCGCTAATGTAAACAGAACACACTTTCAGATCCCAATGATTTAAGCAGTCAAGCAGAATGCGATTTAAACACAATGACAAAATCAAACAGAAAATGCTCAAAAAGATTTCTTATCTCATGAAAGAAAGATAGTCTTTTTTTTTTTTTTATACTTGCTTCCAAAACTGGGATCCAGGAAACCACACTAAACCATTTGAAACACAAGAACGTAGCTATCTTCAGAACATCTACAAAAGCAGCAAGCAGCATTATTAAACAAAGGAAGAGGAGGAGTATTACAGTTTATGGGAAATAAATTCGACGCCCCTACAGGGTTTTTCCCGATAGTCTTGGTCAAACTAAGGCCTAAATGAAGTAGCAGTGATGAAAATGCTTCTTAAAATTGTTTCTTCGGTTTGAATCATTACTGCTATAGGAGTAACAATTCTGCCTTAGCAGTTTGTTGGGACAGCCTGGTGGTTGGTGCTCATTCATCTGTTTTCAGTTGAAATACAATCAGTAAACATTCTGTTGTTTCCTATCATTTTATTTAGAGATTCCTGTCTTCTTACAACATGACTTGTTACTTGTGCGGTCCCATTCTCCCATCAATGTGGGGTGATTCGTGAAAATGATCCCTGGTTACGAGGATTAAAATGTTCAAACAAACCACGTTTTACATTAGAATTCAAATCGGGGGGTGCAAAATACTTCGGCTACTTTGCTTGTGTGAGGTAGTAAAGCTCAAGTTTCTTACCAAACCTTCACCTATTATCAACTATGACACTCCAGTGAGAGCAGTTCCTATGTAAGGTATTAGAGGTTGTACAGCGTTACTATCTTCATTTTCCAACTATGACTGTGAACCTTGATTCGCCTCATGAGAGGATTATTTCAAGGAAACAAATTGTGTGTAAAGGAAACAATTACATATTTACCAATGGTAAAGACAAAACCAACCAACAAACAAACAAGCAAAAGGTCCTTACAAATCTTTGATGGTATTGATTGATATATTCCAATTTTTTTCTATTGTGGTGAGATTTTGTCTTCTAAATCTTCAATAGTGTACCATTCTGATGATCTCTATCCTGAGTTAACTCTTTGTATATTGTGTTCCCTGAGCTGAAAAATTATGTTTTTCAAAAAAACAGGAGTATTCTTTTTGAAGTTTTAATGCTTCTTTACTCTTTCAAGTAATTACCCAAGCATGGGCACAGAGTTGTACCCATTCCAAGTAAAATTACGTTGTGCAGGTTTTTCAGTCCTACTATTGTTCTTTGAAGAGAAGGAAAAACAATATCGAATTGCGTATGTGCAGATATGAGAGATTGGCAGCAGGACCTTAAAGAGAGATGCACTTTGGATTAACAAAGTTGTTTAGAAAGCATAACTGTTCAGTAGTATTTGCACTTCTTTATTTTTGAAAATGAATTTCCATCATTTTTCATAACTATCTTCCAGGAGGCTTCAAAACATCATTCCAGTTCATGTAAGTTAAAATAACTGGAAAGTTTTTTGTCTCCACAGTAAGTCTCATTTTTTAACATGAGTTACCATCTCAAAACCATCTCTGTCATGAAACAAATGCACAGAAGTGGGGAAAAAACTCTCTTTTACACACTTTGTCATCAGAGATACATGCATTCAAACCACAGATATGCAACTGATCACAAACACCCACAAATTAAAGGTTTAGTCTTCCAAATTACCCTGTTTTATCCTCATTTCCATTCTTTTTTCAGTTAAAACAAAATCTACTCGGCAATGAGCAGAATCAGGCCTTGAGCACCACATGATAAAAATAAGATAATAATAAGATAATTATTAATAACAGTCAAAACCAAGTTTCGATATATAAAGTGAAAACTTGATTCATAGAATATACAAATTCATACATATACACACATGAACATATACATAAATATAAACATATACATATATACCCATATAAATATCTATGTAAAAAACATATTAACTAGTTACATAATTTGAAGTGAAGTTCTTATAACTTCAAACTGGTCATCTAAGTTACTTCAGTACTTGAAAATCAGTGTTCATATTATTTGATATGTGTTGGCTTTCACATTATTTTAAGTACATAAGACTGCAATCATTATTTTCTGCACACAAAAGTGCAAGAGTTTATAGACAATAAATGTGAAATACACCCATAAAAGAACCATGATTAAATGAAGCACTAAATTGGTCTCATATAATAAAGAAACAGAAATACTAAAATACTGTACCCTTGTCTATGCAAAGTGGTTTTTACAGAAATGACACCATACTGGCATTTCATCAATAGATCTTTCTAAATAAAAAGTGACCACTTTACCCCTAGATTCGTACATAGGCACAACTAACATTTTTCATGACCAAAGATTTTCCTGATGACACATGTTTTCTCATGGTTTTTTTTTAACTGGCAAAAAAGATACAAATGCCATCAAGGTGGGGATCGGTAACTTAGATTAGATCTTGTCTTTAAAGACATTACTGCTATCAAAGGATGGAATTTCAGGGTTTTAGCTGCAGACTATGAGTATTTTATAATAGAATAAATACTAAATATATTCCCATTTAAAAAGAAGACAGACTTCATCTGTGAGATAAGAACAGCCGTGTGTCTTCAGAAATTTTTCCACAAGGTGCTGTGTTCTTAACACATTTTATGTATTTAATAAACGTAGGAGCTAAGAATGATTAAAACCTGCATGCACTGCAAGAAAACCACAAGCTCATTATTACTTTTCCATACTTCCTATCAGAGCAATATCCAGAGCAACCAACTAGACTGAAAGAGCAAGAGATCAGCAACAATTAAAATCACTTCATTTAATGCAACTCAGCTCCTGCAATAAGAAGATTTGGAAATAAGCTGAACCTGGACAGCCAGAGAATATGCAAGCTGAATAAAATCTTGTTTGTGAACATCATGGACATCATGTCATAGGTTTAAGAGACAGTTTTTTCTCCCTGTTGGGGGAAAACACAGAGGAAATAAAGGCAAGTAATCTTATTCAGAAATGATGAGCATCAATCTCAGCTAAAGATAGTTAGAAGCCAGAGAGCACCAAGGAGGAAAAAACAAAACCCAAACTGAAAACTGGGGAAGACTTGGTCCAAGAAACAAGGCTTATGGAAAAGGTAACTGTTTCTTTCATCTGCAGTCAGCAGGGGAGTCCTTTGGCTTCTTTAAACCTGGTGAGATTTAATATTATTTTCATGGAAACCACTATTGGAATGAAAGCAAGAGAATAACCATGTTTTATAAAAACCTTTAAGGCTTTAATTAAATTACATTGGTTTGTATGGCAGAAAGAATTCAAGAAATCTGTTCCTTTCAGCTCTCCTATTAAATATCCGCCAACAAAAAATTGTAATAGAAACACCTACACATTAAAACTTTCTCAGAGGAGAAACTAACTATGCAATTAACTATTCTGCTTAACTGACTCTGTATGTGTGTATGTGTGTGTGTGTGTGTGTGTGTAAAATAAAAAACCCAAAACCATACCATGCACAAATTATATGACACCACAAGCATTAGCAAATTAAGGATGCTATGGAAATAAAAGATGTGTATTAGAGCATTAAAACAGGGAACATAATATAAGGTACTGGCAAAAAAATCCTCAGACATCTTTTTGAAATAGCATTTTATGCACAAGTTCTGAACTCAAAATGCAGTTGGTGGAAACTTAAAAATATATATCAGAAAACCTTAATTTTTGTCTTAGTGTACAACAAAAAGAAAGCCCAAACCAGCAAAAACAGACAGATGAACCAAAAAAGCCCCCGCCAACCAGTGGCAGAACAGCTGAACTTGTACTATGTTAACCACTTCATTTTGGTTGTCTATTTAAACATTTTCAAGTAAAATAGAGCCTAGCCTTAAGAATTGTTGTTTCTGTGATACCTTCTTTGTCACAGCACTGCCAGCAACTGCAGTACTTTATGAAAGCTTCCTACTACCAGCTGTAGGAGATTTTCCCTTCCATCTTCACGTAACAACTAGAAGCACTACAATGACAAAGCTCTCAGAAGATTCAGTTAAAGACAAAGCAACACGAAGTCCCTGGAAAGTTTCAAAGCATGCACAATTTGTAGTCTAATAAAATTCAGAGAAAGTTGTCTTTCTTTTTTACCCACTTCCATGTGTATATATTACTAGTTCATCAACCCTTGGTTTTGAACTACAGTATATTTTTCACTAATTACATCTTTTATCTAGGACACTATTTTTAGCAGGACTTAAGAGTCTTCAAGAAAACATATGAGCAAGTGAAATAGGTCTTGAATTCTACATTGCAGAAGCTATCTTCTAGCTCAAAACCTACATTCTGTATGCACTCCACAAGTCCTCTGGTTACAGTCAACATTGACCACTGCAGAAAACCAGCTAGCTTTTCATGAACTTCAATCCCACAGTTGGCAGAAAATGCAGAGTAATTTTGCAACAGAAAGAAATGTTCTTTCACTTACTACCTAGCAGTGTAGTTTTGCTAAACTTCTGCAGCTGAGGGAGCAGACCGCAGTCTGATTTTCTAACCAAAGTCTGTATTTGCAGAATTTCGCTGTTCCCATGTAATGGCAGGTTTGTACAGATTAAAGAGAGACAAATAGTTTGTGCCAAAGATCAAACTCTTATCAAGTTATCAGACACAGGGGTCATGGTAAGACTTAAAGCCACCCTCTACCACCTCAATTAATGCGGAAAACCTTCCTGTGGCTCCTGGCAGTGTTCCTACGTGCTGGCTGAAACTATCTCTACCTCCTGGTGTCTCTATGACAGCTTGCATGTATCACACCATATCTGATTCTTCCACAGCCTGAATTGCATCATTTTAGGCATCTAGAAAATGAATAAGCCATAAAAGCATGAATTAAACTGCTAGACTTCAAAATCTAGAACTGGACCTCACCGATTAGCGTCCCTGGAAAAGGCGTTGTCTGAAGAGGGCAAACTCATGGTAGCCAAAATGCAGTTTGGCTTCAAATCTATAAACTGTGGAGAATTAAAAACATAGTTAACCATATATACTGCTACGTGATGAGCTTCAAAGATTAGTCTCTTCTATATCATAAACCCATTAAGGCTTCTAGCAGAGACATGCTTTACTTTATTTGTCAACCTACTAAAATACTGATTTTTTTAACCACTCCTGAAGTTACACAAGACTGTTATTACCATGTCACGTGAGCAATGACCACAACTGAAATTTGACATTGGCTTTAGAGAACAGAATTGTACTGCTAGTCCTCTAAGCCTGAATACCATAGAGAAATAAATATATATATATAGTAGAATATCCACTGTCAGGGTGTTCAGAACACCAATTAAAAAAAATGTGTAAATTGAGCTACATTCTCCTAAGCAGATTACAAACTCTGCTTCTCTTCAAAACAATTCTAAGGGAGAAAAATGAAAGTGCTATGATTTTTAAAGGAGATCAAATATACAAAGTTTCCTGTCGAATAGAACACTTGCTATGTTAAAGGCTGCTAAGTCTTTCCCATATTGCACAGAATCGTTGCACTAAGATGTAACCCTGAGAATTAAGAAATTAGTTTTTCATAACATCATTCTTTTTATTATTGCAACTTACACCAAAACCTCATAGTGAACAGCAAAAGAAAAGATTGTAGTTTCATAATAGAATCAAAATGTTTTCTGTCACATCCACATCATTCTGAAGTATCAAAACTTTTTCAAATCACTCTGAAGTCACACAGAGGAAAAGAAAAAACTGAATCTGAAAAGGGTCACTTAGGAATGATAAAGATTTTGAACATGAAATATTCCTCTGTTAAAATACGTATCAATAGTTTACTAATACAAAAAAGGATAAATTGGAAAAGCATGTTTATTTTAGGGAAAAAAACATTCCAGTGCCATGGAGCGGCTGGTGGGAGCTCCATTATTAGACAAAACAGCAGAGGAAGTTTTTGCTTGGGGAATTATGATTGATGTGTTATTAAAAAACTTGCCAACTTCTGAATATATGCTGAATATTTCAGAATAGGTCACTGATTTAGAAGAGATATCAAGAAGAAATTCTCCTTAGTGAGGATGGTGAGGCCCTGGCACAGGTTGCCTCTGGATCCCTGGAAGTGTCTGAGATCAGGCTGGACAGGGCTTGGAGTAGTAGCCTGGGATAGTGGAAAGTGCCCCTGCCCATGGCAGGAGGTGGAACAAGACAGCATTTGAAGATCCCACAACACTTGAAGGTGATAGAGACCACTCAAGACTAAATCGAACAGTGATCTTAATAAATCTAACTGCACTAACTTAAAACAGGAAAAGCCTGGAGCAAGTAACAAATCTGCAGTGACAGGAGAGAAACTCACCAGACAGTCTGCCACCGCTGCCTGGAGCTGTCCCAGTGGTCCTCCTCCAGCATGATGAGCTGGGACCGTCGGAGGGCAGCGGCTCCCAGCACCGCAGGAATGCGACTGCTGGGATCGGCTGGAACAAATGCAGAGCCCAGAGACAGGGGCTGGAGAATTCTGCGGTTGCCACAGATGTGCACGGTGATGTCACAATGCCTTGAACCGATCGTGAGGCTCTGCCGAGGCTCCGGCTGCTCTCTCTGCCCTCCCAGACGTATTTGAAGGCTTCCTTAAGCCTTAAAATCCTCCCGATGGTAGAACACAAGTGCAGGAAATTAAAAGGACTGACTGATACAAAAGACAGACTGAGATGCACATGTCCTCAGGGCAGCGCACTCTTCATCCAGGTTATAGACAGGCACAAACAGCTAGGAAGTTTTGAATGTCTGTGGACAGAATTCAAAGCAGGGGGCTCTCTGGACAACAGGAGTACCTCTCCCTCGATGAGGATGGAATCAGGGTTAGGGAAACGTTCTTGTGATACTTGTCGAGCCGGGAGTCTTTGAGCCCCAGGTCATGTTTGTCAAACAACAACTGAATAAGACCTGCCGTACAGTATCCTGGAAAAGCACTTTCTCCTCTGAGCACTGCTGTACTTTCTGTAGCTTCGATTTAAAGTTCCTGTTACATTCTCTCTGCACATTAAGCGTGCAGTTGATTTAAATCTTTGTTGGCACCAGCCACTGAGCTTCTTTCAGGTTTCATCTTATCACACACCAGGGTGGGCAAATATGTTTTGTCCGTGCCCTAGAAAGCTGTTAGATGTAGAAACAAGTCAATCCTGGTCTGTTGTGCTTGACAGTTAGCAAATCACTTTCCAAATGAGTAATATATCTTACTAAATTTCACTTGAGCAATGAAAGGGTTGTTGATTACAGCCACAGGAGCAGTGAAAACTAAGGTATGTACTTAAGAAATTTACTGAAGTAAGAAATCTTTTCCGTGATGTTAACCTCAGAGGTGAGGGCTGACCACTAGACCACCAGGAAAATAGCACTGAGAGTCATATGCTGCCTAGTTATTTTTAGAAATGGTTTTCTTTTCCGTACAAGTCATGTGCACTGACAAAAGAATCTGCCTCTCCTCTGGCTTCCTGTATCTGATAGAAAAGTGCATCAGTGAAGCTGTCAGTGATTCAGCCTCCTGCCAGCACAGAGGCAGCCAGTGCCTGTGCCTGCATCCCTGAAATGGTAGCTGGAGAAGAATGATCTTCCCGAAAGTACCAGGAAAGGAATGTCAGAGGCTGATGTTTCTTTACCCTTAGCACTGGTGTGCCTTTGGATTCCATCTGGATACCCGGGATATATCCTTCAAGACTGAAGGTTTTAATTGCAAGAGATAAAAACGCCATAACATTTCACACTTTATGGGATAAGTTTCAAAACTTCATTTCTCATTTGTGACCTGATCTCTGAATGAAATGACCTGAACCATGGCATCCAGCCATGGTTTTGCTAATTCTGTGTCATGTAGTTATTTTAAATATATTGTACCAAATGAAATAAGGGGGGATTGGAGGGTGTGTTTTGTATTGTTTCATTTTCTCATTATTATTTCCAAGAAATTTTAATGCACAAGGCCAAGATTTTAAAACAAATAAATTAATAAAGTAGAGAGTAATACAACAAACTAACTCCATGGACAAATCACAGAAAAGTGAAGTTTAACTTTGGATATCTGAAATAAAGATTGAGCTATAAAATGCAGACTTTCTCACAGTTGTCTTATCTTCTTTTTGGTGAGGAGATGTTGTCAGATGGTCCAGTCCATGGCTATATGGTCTATATGTGTCTTCTTCTAGAGTCTCATGTAAGACTTCACTTTTATTTGTTTCTTCACTGGAGTGCAATTCTAGTTTTCTGACTCCTGTAGCTGTTGCTCCTGTTCATTTAAAAGTGATTGTTCCTGATGCTTCCAATGTAATGCATTATTTAATCTTCCTACTCTGTCAAACCTCTTACAGCTGATGAATTTTTCTAAAGCATATTTAATTGCTCTTGCAAGCTCTGGGCTTTGTCAGCTTCTTCTTTTCATCTTACTGAAATTCCACTTGAATTCTGCAAGTTGTAGGTGCAGTGAGATTTTCCTTTCCCTCATGGAAGTATAGGTGTTGCCAAGAGAGACATCCTGATACTGAATCAGTGTTCCCTTTGCTTTCCAGATGTTCCATCTGCTGTCCCTTTCCAGGAGAGCAGCTCCGCATGGGAGGAAGAGACCCAGGGAGAGGCTTTGAAGAGGAATTACAGCTGCAATTCCTCTGCTTTGAGTTCTTCTCTTTAAAGATTTCTAACATGGAATATAGAGAGGGATAATTATATGGATATTTACTTATGTACACTGCTGTGTGTATAGGGATATTTCCATATGTCTGTTGTTATATTTATGGATGTATGCTGTGTATATATGCATGCATATATATACTATATGTTTGTAATTACATATATGTGTAGACGTGATTCTAAGTATACATGTATGTTATTATATGTGTTTTCCATTCTATACCCTGTGTGTGCAGTTTTGTTGGTATTTATTGATGCAATTATAGGTATATGGCTTTTAAATATTTTCTATGTGTATTGACCTATTTCTGTGGGTAATTATATTTACATATGTATCCAAACGTCTACCCGTAAATTTTATATTGCTGGAGTTAGATGGATATTTAGCTTGGCACAGTGATATTTTTATATTTATAGGTAGGCCGGTGTTATATATCTGTATATATACATATTTGTATGTAATATGTAATACTTAATCTATTTTTACATCTGTAGATTGTTATATATGTGTGTATATATATGTGCAGATATATATGTATTTAATTCTATTTAAACATTCATGGAGGGGTATAGTTGTATAATTCTATCAGCTGAGTTCTTTGTACAGGGTTATTTAGCAAGGGAATGCATATTTTTGTATTTCTATATTGGGGGTTGGGTTAATTTCTTATAGAATTTTTTCCCAGAAGTTGCTAGGAAGCTAATGGCTGGGTGCTTTTCGGTACTTATGGGTGCTCAGGTCAAACAAAGGAAGCAGCTACCCAGAGACATTGATCTCACTTTGCTCGGGGCAGTTTTCTGCTCTGGGGGGACTGCCAGGGCTGCTCGTCTCGGCAAGGTGGAGAGCTCTCACCATTCCCTTCACCTGGGACTCCGTGGGAACACCGTCTCTCTTCGTGTGTACCCCGGGATTTTGGGAACCCGTTTCCTCCCTGCCCTGCACCCACGGTTTCTTCAGTTCTGCTCGAGGTCTCCCCACGCTGTGTCTCTGTAGCCCCTGCCCAGCCGGGACACTTTTCCAACAGCTCCAGCCACTGTGAACCCTCGGAATCATCTCATCCTCCCAGAGCTGCTGCTGGCCTATTTGCTTGTGACGGTACTGGGGGGGTGGTGGGGGTGTTACCAGAGGAAGAACTGTGACTGATTTGTTGTTTTGTTTTTTTCTCCTCTAGTTCTGTTTGTTGTCAATATTGTAATTATTGTTAATTTACCTTGTTAGACTAACTAGTAAAGAACTGTTATTCCTACCCTCCTTACCATTGCCTAAGACCTCTCCTTCAATTTTGGAATTATAACTAACCCCAAGGGAGGTTTCCCCTTTTTTTTTTTGGTCCCTGTCTTTCCAAACCAAGACATTCTATATGGGCTGTACTGTTGTAGTATTATGTAATAAGTTGTTAAATACCCAATTCATGTTTTTGTATAGTAAGTTGTTGTACAGGTTGGCAATAAATTAATTTTTGTTAACTGAAGTTGGTATATGTATATTTTTACAGAGCATTGCTGTAATTATCTAATAAATTCCCTTTTTTAACCTTAATTGAGATTTGTACAGTTATGTGTTGTCAGTGTGGGTGTTGCAATTTTTAATAAATAACATTTTTTAACTGAAATTGATTCCCATGTATTAATCAGCCATGTGCCTATAGCAATCTGCAAGAAATGTCATTTGTCAGCTGAGATGGGTGGTTTGTGATTTGTGCTGCCCAAAGCAATGAGCAGATGTAAATGTGGTGATGCTGGAGGATTTTGACCATGGGATTCATGCCCAGCACATGCCCCGCTTGCACTCTGTCTCCCCAAATCAGCGCTTCCCTTGCCCAGCCAGAGTCCAAGCGGGGCATGTGCTGGGAACGGCTGGAGAATTCCATGGCCAAAATCCTCCAGCTTCACCACATTTACATCTGCTCATTGTTTTGGGAAGCTCAAACCTACCCTTCTTTCAGTTGAAACATTGCATTTATAGCAGATAGATACACCCACACTACTAATGTACAAATACACACACAAATATAAGCTTAAGATTGAAAATTAAATGTATTTCATTTAAAGCTGCTGCCAATAAATAAACATACAAATACCAATTTAAGTTTAAAAACTAATTTCTTGTGAGAATTGTGCTTTGAAAGAGATATCAACTACAGTGAAAAGAATTAAATTATTGCAACCCTCTATAGCAACTTACTATTCACAAGTATTAATTGAAGTTTAAGATTCTAATATTTTATATATTCCTACAACTGTTCAGCCCATATACATATATATGAAATATCAATATTCCTCTCTTAAGAGTCCCAGTTCCAGTAATAAACATACATACAAATTTAGAATGATACAACTCTATACATATTTAAATAGAAATAAATACAGATATACCCATAATAATATACAGATGTAAATATGTATTACATCTTTCATTACATATAACATGATATATATAATACATAACAAATCTATCAATATACAAACATCAATGAACCAATAAAAAATCCATACAACCCCAGCAACAGAACCATACAGTTACACAACTGTACAAGTATGTCAATATAAGTAGAGATGTAAACAGATCAATATACCTGTATCAAGAGAACAATATACATACATCTATGCCGATACTCCTATCAGTCTACATATGTAAATATCCATACGCTTCTAACGTTCCCCTTGGCAGCACGTGCACTCCCATCAGGGAAGAGAAAATGTCAGAGTGTCCCCAGGAGTGTTAGAAAGAAAAAGCAGGCTGAGCGGGCTAGGCTGTGTTGAGCTGTTTCTTTCTTTCAGGCATCCCATTTGCTCGGAGGGAACTCCCTGCTGTCACGTTATTGAACCACCTCTGCACTTACCAAGATTGTGGCCCCCAAATCAATCAGTATTTATGTCTCCAGGTGCTTGCACCAATGACAGGGAACCTCCTCTAACAGTGCTGGGGCACAAAGTTACCTTTCACAGGTCATCTGAGAGGGCCTTGCTTTTCCTTCGCTTCCTATCTTTCTCCTCATTTTCCACTTGGAATTATTACAGGATTATTTTTCTTTCCCCTTGATCAGTGCTCAAATGCATGTTTCTCTTTCAATTTTAGTTTGTGTAGTGATCCTGTCAAGCCTTTTCTCCGACGCTTTTGTAATGGAATTGAGATGAATTTCAGCAATTTGGGTCATTTTCTGTGTGATTTACACAAATCTTCTGTTTATTAGGGCACCATGCCCAGGAAGGTACATAGAGAAAACAGATGTTTCTGTATGTCAGTTCAGTAGTGGATTATTCATGGATAGAGAGACTGATTAGCTGACTTTTACACCTCCTCCTAAGCTGAAAGTGCAACTGGTAACCTGGGGAGAAATTAAAGCCACATCTCTTCTTCTACTGAACTCGATTCAAATGTAAAGTAAATAGAGTTGGGTGAGAATGCAAGTGTTCAGCTCCTAAAGCCTTATTTAAGGTGTTCTTAGAGTAATGGAGATAAAATCAGGGTTCCCATTGCTAATTTCCATACCCTCATTGTCAGTTTCACTGACTATGAAAGTAGCAGAGATTTGCACATCATACCTTATCAATCCATTTGGGGATGTTTTGGGTTCAGATTCTCTGAGGCTTTAGCTTTTTAGATCTCTAGGCAGAGATCTAAATGACTTTCAGAAATTAAACTTGTCTCCTTCTTTCCTTAGTTTTTGCACTCCTGTGCACTGAAGACTGTCAGTGAATGCATTCCACTAGAACACAACTCCAAGCTGAATCTTTCAGTTGTGTTTACAGTGGCCCATGTGTCTCTTCTGCACAGTGCAATTTGAAAATCTTCCTTCCTTATTATCTCTGCCCTTCTTTCTTGGTTTTAGCTTACAAATGCATGCATATGATCAGAAATGTCTTCTTTCCCTACATCACTTCTGGTAATTTATTTTTATCCTGTTCTGATGTTTTGCTACTTTCATATGTTTCCTTCTAAGTGCACTCATGTTTTCTGGAATGTGGGGAATTTATAATGCAATGCTCTCATTCTCCTGCTGTCATGAAACCCTTCATTAACATTAGCACATGTACCTGTGTGGTTCTTTTCTGCTTTCTAGAACATTTGGGAAACTCAAGTCATGCTCAGCTACACAAAACATTTATGCTGCATGGATACTTCTCCTAAGAGCTTAAGTTAATAATAAAGCAACTGCAGCTGCTTATTCACTTCAAAGAAACTGGGAGGAAACACACTGCGGGTATGGAGGAATGCAGTGCAAGGACCATGGGCATCCTTCAGTTCTGCAGACAGATTGACCTCACTGGCAAAAATCCTTCTTTTCCAAAGGGTTTTCAGTTGCTTTGGCTGTACTTTGTATGGCTGCAGGTCACACTTGCCTTGACTTAAGGAAGTATCTTGGCAGTTCTTGAAGAAGTTGCCCTTGGAGGAATTACTCAGCTCTACAGTGCTCATTCTATGCCCTGTTTTAGAAGGCTTTTATGCTATTTCCCCTCTCTCTGTGTTTTCACACTTGTTCAACAAGGTTTTCTTTTTAAGAATAATAATCCCAATATCCTAAAGGAATAAAAAATTGTTGGGTATTTGTTCCCAAACTATTTAAAAATTAATAATAAAAGCATCTGTATAAATGCTGGATGTGAAATGCATATAGAAATAAACTTGAGAGTCCTCCCAAAAACCTTCAGAGAATATCCCATGTATTCTATCAAATCCAGCTAATTCATCTACAGAATACAAAAAGGGGCATGTTGTAGAAGAGAAAATTCGTACAGAAATGCTGCACAGAGTGGTATGCTTTCCAGATTTTTAAACTTCAAGGGCAGTATTGTTCTTTGTACTGGAATGCTCTGAGCATTGTCTGCTCACCATGGAAGCTTTTAGCTCTCCCTTGGTACACATCATGCTCCCAGGAAAGAGTGAGTGCAGCCACCCAAACTCACACCACCTTCCCTCACAGCAAGAACCTGAAGGAGAGAGATGCCTTTCACCAACTGCTACAGGTTCAAATGCTGCCATCTCTCAGCTGATGAAAGCCTGAATTTCTGTGCCCTTTTCTCCTTCCCCAAATGTTACATTTTGCACCCCAAACCTGCACACCATTCCTTTCCTCCAGGTGGAATGTATACCCCATCTGTATTTAAATGCCACCACTTGACTCAGCTGCCTTTCCTTATAGACCTACAACTTCTTTTCCCAGTGTGTGAAATTCCTCCTCCTTATAAAGGCATATTTCAGAAGGTAGCAAAACAACAGGGGTGATGAATGGATTGAGAGCAGCCTTCAGTGAAGAAGGACTGAGCGATCCTGGAGAAGGAAACATTGGATATGAGCTGGCACTGTGTGCTTGCAGCCCTGAAACCCCTCTGTATGTGTGTCTTAAGAGGGATATCCAACAGGTCAAGGGAGGGAATTGTGTCACTCTGCTCGAGTGAAACCCAGGAACAGATTGCCCATGGATGTTGTGGATGTCCCATCATTAGCAGTGTTCAAGGTCAGGTTGGATGAGAGTCTGAGGAACCTGCTCTAGTGGAAAGTGTCCCTGACCACGGCAGAGGGCTTGGACTAGAAGGTCTCTAAAGGTCCATCCCCACCCCTTCTGTCATTTCGTCATTTCAAGGCACATGGGACAGGAGGGAAAAAGAAATGAAATGTGATCATGGCAGTGAGTTAATGGGGGCTTGTACCAGGGCACAGAATTTCAAGGAATTTAAGATGAATTCAGCACCGTGGGGAAGACTTCTCTTAAAGCTTGAAATGCATCTCCTGGAGTATCTGTGGCCTTAGTTTCTGCAGAAAAGAGGGAATATTTTGACAGTCTGCAATTCCAGCTGCTGCCTGCTTATTTAGATCTTTAAAAGTCTATTTCCAATGAAGAGGAATAGAGATGCACACTTACTCAAGCAAGGAGAAACACCTCTCGCCATAAGAACACAAAGAAGTCCTGATGAAAAAACTCCCATCTTTTTCCATGTGGCTTGTTAGGCATCAAAGTATGGCAGTGGGCATCCTGCATTTGCACAGGTTTGAAGAGAGATCTCTGCACCCTGAGTCTGAGCCATGTGGTGGTTGCACTCAGCATCCCTGAACCACAACAGCCAACCCTCTTTAGATCAGATTAAAATGCCTGAATCCAGGAATGAACTCCAACATGCTTTAGGATTATTAGTGTTCTGGAGAAAACATATTTCAGATTTTGCAATAATTGCCAGGCATTTATATGACTTGCTGAGGAAAGAGGTGAAATGGGATTGGACTGCTTCTCAGCAAGAAGCATTGCAATTTTTAATTTTTGAAGTGACAGCTCACCAAACCTTGGGCCCTATCCATCCTACAGATCATTTCCAGGTAGAACGGGGATTTGCCATCTCGGGGGTGTCAGTACACATATGGCAACGAGGCCCAGAAGGCCTTATAAGGCCTGTTGGTTTTTATTCTCGTGGCTTTAAAGATGCTGAAACAAGATGCACTACCTGGGAAAAGGGGCTGTCTGTAGTTAGCTTAGCTCTTATAGACGTGGAAAAAATTGCACGACAACCACTGATTGCTTGAAGAGGCCCTTTCAAAGTAATTAAAGCAGTCACTCCTGGGACTTCTCCCCCTGACAGGGTGGCCCAGAGGGCCTCAGTAAGAAAGTGGTATACTCAGATTGAACATTATTGTAACATCTCCTCAGTAACCAAAGGAGATGTAAAAAATTTGGTAATACAAGAAACTGAGAGCTTGGACAGCAGCCACAACAAACCTGCCTCGGTGATTAAAGTAGCCCCTCCATTCTCCCTCCATCAATCAACAAATTCTTGGCTCACTGATGCTTCTGCAAAGCAAGAGGGAAAGGTGTGGAAATACAGGGCAGTAGCCCTCCACATTTCCTCTGGTGAACAAATTATCACTGAGGGAGAGGGCAGTGCCCAGGTAGGGGAGCTGATAGTTCTTTGGATTGTTTTCAAATGTGAGGTCAGAACACCCCTTTTGTTTATACTTCCATCATTTTAATTTTCTGCCTCTTGGCAGCAGATTCTGTTGTGTTTACTTTTCACAGAAGAACTCCAAGGGACATGAAGACCAGATAGACCATGATAACACCACTAATACTTCTCTGCATCCTACCACAATGCCATGGCCAAAATGCAGCTGAGTGGCCATGGTCTGAAGCTATCATCAGGTACACCAGTGCTCTGGGACTTTTCCCCAGAGATCATCGCCCACACCTAGCGACCGTGGCACTGCATGACTCTGAGCTATACCATTCAAGTGACTGGGGCTGTGGCAAGAAAAGACTGGGGTAGATTGTTAACTGGAACAATTGGTGAAGAAATTAAGGTAGGATGCAGGATAGTGGAAAAATCTTTTTATGAGAAAGCTTCCACCATTACAATCACCAGAAATTTTTTAGAGCTAGCTGGAACTAGTAATTTGCAACCCAACATTACAGCAAAACTCTGCCCTGCCACTGAATGGGCATGCAACAAACAAAACCCCCTCATATTGTGCTGTTGCCAGAAAAATGTGGGTAACTATACCTTGTATCCCAGCCACAATAATGTTGAAATTACAAAGCTTTGTAGAAATGAACCTATTGACTGTTGGTATAACTTTACCTGAACCAAATCAGCCTTTGTAACGTGTAGATGGCAAAATAATTCAGCGCATCAGTCAGGTTTGAAAGGTTTGACACTTAAATCTAAAATAAGTGGCTGTGGCAAATTTCTGTGACTGCAGAAATTACATACCATGGTGTAAGTACCCCCCTAGTGCTGGATGACAAAAATAAAGTTTTCCCACCTTCTGAAGTAACATAAAGGGATGATGTTGCAATAACATGTAAATTAATTGCTGAATCGATCCTTGAACCTGTACACAGTTATGGCACAGGATCTCATGGTCATATTTTATATTGTGAATTTCAAAATCAGAATTGTTGGCTAAACTTCACTGATGTACAATTTTCCCATAAAATCATGTGTGGTAAAAACAATGCCAAATACTGGGGAGAACTTGATGTTAATGTCATAACTCCTACCAGCCCACCATCAGTTATGCTGAGCCCAAAATGTTTTGAAATTGGCCCACACATAATTAGAAAAACTGGCCAACAACAAATATGGTTTAATCCGGCATAGACTTAAACAAGTCCAATTTTTAATGCAAAACAATGTTTCAGAAATTCAACCAGCTTGTTCACCTTTTCTGCGAACTTCCTTTGAAGAGTGGACAACGTGGCTGCGAAAGCAGAATCCTACTAAGAAGGGACCAACAGGAGACATAAGCGGTGTTGTGGGAATAGGATTGGGAATCTTGAATAATATTGATTCAGAAGTACTAATGAATAAATTGGCACAACTGGAGATTTGACCAAATTACAACACCCAATGCAGTCACCCTTAACAGCTTTGGGAACCCC
This sequence comes from Certhia americana, assembly GCA_018697195.1. Classification (NCBI taxonomy): domain Eukaryota; kingdom Metazoa; phylum Chordata; class Aves; order Passeriformes; family Certhiidae; genus Certhia; species Certhia americana. The sequence goes on along the minus strand of JAGMWU010000111.1, from coordinate 19,978 downwards.
AACAGTGATTGTTACCAAACATATTACCAAATTGGTAAAAGATATATGTGGATGACCAAAAATGAATAACTGATGCACTCGGTGCTACACAAAATAACATTTCTTTAGATCTCAGCTGTATCCAAGCTCAATTGTGGATACAGTCAGCTGCTGCCTCAATTATAAGAGAAGCTGAAGAAGGCACTTTTCCTACCAGAATTCAGAAAATAATTTGGGATAGTGCCACTGATTTTGAAAGAAAATTCCAATCCTGGCGGAACTTACTGAACTTTACCTATGACTCCAGCACAAACACAGCCACAGCCTTTGCATTGACAGTATGTAATGCTTCAGTACATTCAATATTCCCTATTATTGCATTAGGGCTGAATCATGATGGAGCAGTTGTCTGTCCTTTCCAGCATAGAGAATGGGCCCATCAAATTGGTGAGAAGTGGCAAACTGTTAATTTAGAACCTTGTATTGTCCGGGAACAAGAAGGGTTTATCTGTGAAAGTAATACAATTACAGGTCAAGATATTTATTTGGACACAGAACAAAATGTCTGTAACTTGGAGATACATCCAAACAAAACTCCTGAAACAGTACTAGTGTATATAGGCAATGGGTGTGTATGCTTAAGAACTGATTGTGATCGTGTACTTGTAGAAAATTTAGTAGTGAATAGTAAAAATCATTCCAATTTTTCTGTTTGTAACTTCATTAAAATCTCAGGATGTGATTTTTCTTATGACACACCAGTTACTTCCTATCACCTTTTATGGTCCAATTACACACTGATCCACCATCCATTGCCTACACCCACTGGAATGAACCTCACTCTGCTAAAGCAATTGTTGCTTCGCCAGGATTTAATTGAAATTTTGGAAAAAGTCAAGAAAAATGGCCAAAACCGCTTAGTAACTGTCCCTCTCAATGTAAAAGAAATACATTGTGTTTTAGAGAGGGTAAAGAAAGATGCTGAACACAGGCGGTGGGATACTCTTTTTGGGTGGTCACTTACTGCTACAGGTGTCCTGAACAAATTGTGTCATCCCACCATTGTTCTTTTGAATTTAGTTTAGATTGGCTTTATCAGTAATCCTATATGTCATGAATTGGAAAATGATGAAACAGGTAACACAATAATCTATAATAAATGCACACAATTTAGACAATATCCCATTTGCTGCAAACACCCCCAGCATTATTGACATAAGGCAAAATTGGCCCTCGTGACAAGATCTTGATTGTACTGAATTTTTTATTGAAATTGATTAATAATAAGAAATGGAATGCATATTTTAATTGATCATTGGTTTTGTTTTCCTACTTTTCTTTCCTTGTCTGATCTTCTGTCTGTTTCCTGGGATATACTACCAATATTGACGAGTCCTGAAGACTTCAGGACAACGCTGTTGTGAATGGAGCTCTCTTGACGACGATTGTGAGTCACAGGGTGGTGTAAGAGATGGTCCCAAGTTTCCCTCATTTACCTCATGACCGTCTTGAGGACAGAGACTCAGACCTCGAGGACTCAACTCGCTTTGGACAGGGGCTCTGGCCTGGTCAGGGCGGATGCTTGCCAAGTGATTGTTTGCAGGTGTGTTTGTTGTACCCCACTGTACACTGCTCCAGGCAGGTACTGGTGAGAAATGGTATGTCCCACACGTTTACACTTGCTTCTTGGGACAGTGGCTCTCGTCGACAGAATAAAACTGCTCAGCTTATCGCTTTGGCTGGATGCCAGTCACTCTGGCAAAACAACCGACAAGTGTCTTTTCTGCAAAGGACTTTTGAGCTCTCCCCATGAAAGGAAGACACATCTATGGGCAGAAGGCCTCAGGGACATCATCTCTCCGTTGGTAGCTATATCCTTCTTTCTCTCTCTCTTGACTTTATTTTACTTATCTCTCTCTCTCCCTCTCTCTGTCTAATAGTTGTTGTTGAAACTCAATGAAAGTGCATTGCTGTGATTAAACTGAAAGTCCCCTTTGCTGTGTGTCTTTTGCACTCTGAGATCAGGAAAACAAACCATCACAACCTCTGCCTGTAGTAGGGGATCTTGATACCAATCCTCTCCTCACAGAAAACCTTGGCAAGGTGTCAGGAGCAGGGATGACACACAGGGCCATGGACACATGATCCTGTAGCCAAGGGACAGTATCATGGAAATGTGGAAGTTGAAAACAAGGAAAAATATTTTCATCTTTCTCCTGACCAGATGGACTGGTGGGGACTGCCTGCTGCTGGAGGGTGACATCAGTGAGAGGCAGATTGTGCCATCTCATCCCTCCCAGCTTCTATTTAGACGTGGGCAGAGCTGGGGCCAGCGTGGCTCTGGCCTGAACTGCTACCAGGCACGACTGGGAGGTATGGAGGATGGAGCCAGGTTTCTCTGGTGCTGAGTGGTGCCTGTTCTTGGCTGGTGCCAGTGCCAGTGCCAGAGCAACCAGCAGGGTTTTCTCTGCAGGTTCTTGCAGCGCTGAGGGGGAGCTGTGCAGGAAAACATCCCCCAGGGTGGCCGTGAGGCTGCAGGGGCTGCAGGGTGTCCTCCAGCAGCCTGGCCATTCCTTCCTCCCCTCTCCTGCAGGCTGTGACACCGGCAACAGAGAGCAGCTCCTGATCCTCAGCTCTCCCCATGCGCTCCAGAGACCAAATACGGCCACAGAGCTGGGTGACAACTGTGCCATCTGCCAGGACAGCTGGCATAACGTGGCTTCTTCTCTGCCCTGTGGCCACTGCTGCTGCCAAGCCTGCATCCTGCAGTGGGCACAGATAAATCCCGTGTGCCCACTCTGCAGAAGAGCAATAGAGATTCTCATAGTTTCTGAGCACACAGGTAAGTCTCTGGAGATTGTCATCAGAGCCCCCGAGCAGCTGCCAGCAGCCACAAGCCAGGCAGAGAGAGCTCCTGGCAGGCAGGATGAGAACAGCCCCCATGGCCCTGTGCTGGCCCATCCCTCTTCTCCTCAAGGGACACCAGCCCGAGCTGTCGGCGGTGTTCTGCCCAATGTCTGGGCACAACTTTTCCATCGGGAACTTCTGGACCCTGTGCGGACTTGGCTGCGTCAAAGGATGCAGACATTGTACGGGGAGTGGTGGTGGCTGGCACAGAGCTCACAGAGCAGTGTCCTGCACAAACTCTGTGCATATGGGCCAGACCAGAAGATCATGACACAGAATTTGCAGAACACCTTGGAGGATCACACAGTGCCACTGGTCTAGGGCACCACTGATGCCATTGTGAGACACTGCAGCTCAGGGGCCCAGAGGCTGCTGTGCTTTCACACTGCTGCAGATGAAGATGACAGCCCAGAAGCCAGCAGCTCCTCCAGCTCCACCTCCAGCTCCTCCAGACCCCATCACCTGGGTTCCTTCTCCTCCAGCTCTCAGATGGGAACTCCAGCCAGCAGCAGCCCTGCAGTCTCTGAGGAGGAGGAGGAAGCCACCCCAGGAGATGCTGCCCACCCCAGTGGTCACAGCCAGTCTGCAAGTGTTGCCATGTCCACAGGGCAGGATCAGCCCCAGGAGGAGCCAGAGCAGCATGGGGTGATGTTGGCAGGTTGATCTGCCCAGAGACAAAGGCCCACATCCCCTGGTCCTTGGCATCCCCCAAAGAGAAGGGCCCTGACTGCCAGGACTCTCCCCCCATCTGCAAGAGGTCTCCCCACCAGCAGAACTAAAGGGCCCTTGCTACCCTTTAGTTAAGAAAAATGAAATCAATTGTTATTTCCCTCACACAGTCTCTGGGCACTGCTACCTTTGCCTTCTGCTACCTTTGCCCTTGCCCTTGTGCCCCACCATGGCTGACACCCATGTCCTGAGGGGCACAGCCCTAGAACCAGGACCATGTGGGCAGCACCTTTTCCCACAGGAAATCTGCTGCAGACAAACACCAGCAGGGCAGCAGATGCCAAAGGCAGAGTGAGCAGCAGGGGTAGCTGGCCTCAACACTGAATCATTTAGGAATGCTCCACTCTGCACCTCTCTGCATGGCCTCTAATCCCTCAACAGCACTTCCCATTTTGGCATCTACAGCAGTGTTGGAACTGGCCATTCAACTGCAGCATGCCAAGCTTTGAAAAATCCCAACCTTGTCCTCCAGCCAAGCTTCCACCTGTTGCTTACTTGATCAGTTTCCATGAACTGTCCCACAATAATGCAGAGAGACCCATAAGACTCAGCTTGGGGCCTGGTTGCATGGATTTGGACATATTTGGATTTATTCCCACAATTATGTAGATCAAACAATAGGAAGAGGGTTTTGTTTGTTCATAGCTGGGCCTGAAAGGCCTGGATGTGATGACCTCACCCAGGGAGGTAGACGAAAAGTCCTATGAAGAGAGACAAGGATTGTCCCCAGGAAACTATGGCAAGGTTCATCTCCAATTCCCTCTGTAAGATATGAGGTAATATTTTGCTGCAAGCAAAAGGTTATCAGAAAAAAGAATGAAATTTGTTGGTTCTAAGTGTTGTTATTTATGGCTTAGGTTTGTTTTAATTAATTTGTTGAGTATTGCTCTGAGCTGGGAGAGGGGTGGAGTTGAACACCAGGCCAAGAGGGAAGTAGGATCAGAAGGGAGGGGAAGAAAAAATAGATGATCAGGAGAGAATATAAATTCCCTGGTACCCAGCCAATGGGACAGGGGAGAGGGGTTGCCCCCAGCTGGGAAAGGCAATAAAATTCAGCATTTTGTTGTAAGTTTGTGTTTGATTTGCTCTAGGCAGAGGGACATTCGCACCCAGCTCAGCTGAATCCTTACTAAGAAACAGTTTGCTTTTGCTTCCATGACTTTATCCCCATTTAATTGTGTCTAAGAGTCAGTTCATCTCTAACACCTCTGTCCCAGCAGCTCAGAGCTGCATTGCCCAGTGCTTGCTGTGCACCAGAGAGCACAGAGCAGGCTGGCCTGGTGCCCCTGAACAGTTTGCAAAACACTCTGCATTTCACACCTTTGCTGTGTCTCAGTGCAGGACTGCAGGACTGCAGGCGCTCCCTCCCAGAGCTGTGTGAGGCAGTGGCTCCTGCAGATGTGACCTGACAAGCTGTCACTGCCTGCCGCTGCCCTTCGCTGCCCTGGCAGAAGTGCCGTGCCTGAAAGACGCTGCTCTGTGCTGGAGCCTGTGGAGCAGCCTGGCTCCCTCCCCCTGTGTGCAGAGTGCTGTACACACTGCTGACCTTTCCCAGGAGTTACGGGGCAGCTGGCAGAAGAGTAGGAATGCTCAGCCAGGGCACCAAGCCTCAGCCACCCTTTGCCATTCTCTCCTCCTGTGCAGACTCCAGATGGCCAATGCCACCAGTCTGTGCTGTGCCCAGCACGGCAACGCTTCCCCTCGGGAGCAGCCAGCTGCCAGTTTGGCTCTGAGAGCAGAGAATTCGCCCACTCCCAGCAAGAGGCACCCAGGGCTGGGTGCTGCTGCCTCTTGCAGCTCCAAGGGCCTCCTTCCAGCTGTCTCTGCTGAGTCATGACTGCAGGTGTGCATCTGCACAGGATGTTTTGGCAGCCCCACTCCCACTTTGGTTTTGCCTGCAAATGTCATTGCCTTTTCTGCCTCAAAAAAAAAGCACCATGGCTGGCAAAACCTGGCCAGTGGGCCATATTCCAAAGGCATGTTGTCTGGAGAGAATGAATGAATGAAGAGCCTTCCTCACCTTCAAACCACACCAAAGAAGCCAAAAATGTCCCTTTCCACCTTTAAGGGACAACGGACGGCTCATAAGGAAATATTGAGCTTTCTCAGATGGTCAGATGGAGGGGGAATCCTCCAAATTAATTGAGGCTTCAGAAACTTTGTTTACAATCCTACTCTATATTCCTACTCTACAATCCTCCTCAAGAATCCTACACTATGCTGGTTGTGGAGTAAATGGTTCTGATGTGATTATCGCAGTCTTGTCTCCTCCTTTCTCTTCTTCACTGAAATGATGAGTGGCAGCAGGATGGAAGCAGCCTTAGATGATGTTCCAGGTGTTCAATCAGAAAACCCTCCAGACCTCTTCAGGTATGGTGGCTTGTAACACCATTGGCATGGAGAAAATTGAGGAAGTTCTAAAATACTCTCCAAGGAACAAAGGGGAATTCACAGCCCTGTTTGAGTCTTCCCAAATATTGTCCTCCATCAGTCAATTTCATATCCTCTCCCAAATGAAGATTATGTCATTGCTGGCCACTACCCTGTTTGCGGAACATATTAACAACAGTAAACTTAGGAAAAGGACTGCACTTCAAAGGCCCCATAGGTCTGTGCAGGGATCAACAGCTGTGTCTCTCTAGAAAGACTGGTTGTGACATATTATTTTTGAGACAACTGCAAAACTGACAGTATTTCCTTAGGGACACTTTCACCCAATTTCTCTTTCAAACCCATTGAAGTACCTTGCCTCCAATGCTTGTATATGTGTTTTATGGAATACTTGCAAAAGATCTGGATATTCCTTGTCTCACTCACAAGCTGAGGCCATGATTTACAGGCAGTCCTGGGAGGTGCTTCAGCTGACAGCTATGGGCAGCCCATAGGCACTCCTCTGTAACCCTCCAAACCAAGGTCATTTGGGGAGGGGGTTGACCAAACTTCTACGCCTTTAACAACATAAGGCAAAGAGCTTAAATTCACAAGGTTGGAAAACAAGCTTATTCTTATCATAACAAATTTCCATTTGCTACATTATTTTCTTAAGATGTGCACAACTTCAAAGTAGAGGTAGTGGCCTTCTACCTTCTACTGAAAAAATTATTTCAGTGGACAAATGGAAGTCTTGAAGAAAGGATTTGACCAGAAGAAAACCACTCCAAATATTATACAAGTGAACAGTAAGAGAAAGAGCTAACAATAATGCAACTTCTTTATTGTAAATGTTTAATACTAAATTCTGTAATCTTAGACCAACTAATCCTATGTTTCTAACAAATAATTGTCTGATCAATGCTAACTTGAATAATCTTAAAACAACTAATCTTCCTTTTGAAATAAAGAAGCTGGAGTTCATAGAAATTCCCTTGCTGAAACAGATGACTAGTGCCAGGACTCCACTTGCTGCTTGCCAAATACAGATACTCCTTGCTGAAAGTGAGACAGCTTTTTGTGGAGACACTGGCACCTGCTCTTCATCTCAGAGTAGCTGGGGCTACCCTATGAAGGAGAAATCAAAAGAAAATTAGGGCATGCCAACATTTTGGTGGAATTTAGAATTTGATGACCTTTGCTTTAAAGTAGCCTTGAGGCAGACTCCGAGGTTACGAAGCCTGGCAGGTCTGGTTTTATTCATGTCAAACTGTAAAAATACTCTCAGTTTGACTCTAGAGATTTTTTTCACTGTGAGCTGCCACCCTTCTGGGAACTTGCCACACTGAGGCATTTGTAATACAGAGATAAAAACAAACTCCAGACAAATCTGAAACCGTAACAACAAAAACCGGAACCACATCAGCTCCTAAGAAAGGCAAAACTCATTAAAGCTTAAAGCCACTGATGGAAGTAAAATCTTCTTCATTCCCTTCTCCCTCAAATCAATATGAATGAGGTTTATCAAGCTCATGATATAAATCCAAGAGGAAGTGGCAATGAGAATAAGAGACACCACTTCCCAACACGGCCACCGCAATGCTGGTGTGTTCTGAAAACAAAACTACAGATGTCTTCCAACATTTTGGGAGGTGCTGGAGAAACAATAGCCTGGGCTACTGGCTTGTGCCCAGTGACATTTCCCAGCAAGAGCCCTAGCACAGGCCTCAGACAGCTGCTCCCTTGCAGGGCCAGACTTGCCCTCAGCCTTCCCACGGAGCATCCCTGGCTGTATCCAGTGTGAGCCAGGGCCCTGCCGCACCTGCTCCAGAGGCCACAGGTGTCCCTGAGCCCAAGAGCTGCAGGAGGCCTGACTGCCCTTGCCAACATCACTGCTCTCACAGAAGCTGGGGGCAATTTCCAGTGTTTCACCACACACACACACACACACACACACACGCATTTCTCCCTCCCCTCCTGTACCGCACATATGAGGGGGGGATGCAGCACCACTGCTGCAACTGACCCTGTGCAACTGCACTGCAGGAAGTGAGGGCCCAAACCCACCACACTGTCCATCTCAGCTCTTCCCCCTTACCCCCCCCCCCCCTTCTTTTTTCCTCCTTATTTCACATTTACTGTTAAATAACAGCTGTGGTATTGACCCCAGAATATGGTCTTGCTTGCATCTTAATTAAGGCAGAGGCTTCTCTTAATAATAAAATTTTTACACCACAGTGAAGCTGGGTAAAGCAGCACATTAATACCTTCATTGAAATTTAAGGGACATTACTGCTTCAGCCTCACCGATTCTCTTCATGTCATTTTAGACTTGGTGCTTCTGCAAATGAGTACCAGGATTCTAGAACTCTGAAATTTCTTGGACCTAAAGGGTGCAGGGGGAAATGGAGCCAACACTTGGAGACAGGTATGAAGTAGTATAGGATGTCAAAACCAGCACTCAGGAAGAAGTGTGGCCACCAGCTGCTGGTTGGATGTGACTGGTCTACTGGTCAATCCTCTGCTTCTTGCTTGTCCCAGGACTGATAAAGCCAGAAGCCAGAGGCTGTTTCTGCAACAATTACTAAAAAATTCATTAATGCATGATCAGGATCAGATTTTGCTCCCCTACTAAAAACGTAATATTTGTAAACTGGCAATGGTTGAAAACACATCTTTCTTAACTATAAGCGGCGGTCAAACACACGAGACCTGCAGTTAAATACTTGCTCTTTTGCAATCATAGTTTCCCACCTTAAGACTTAGCAAGCCCTTCTCCAAGTCTGTAGCTACAATGCTTTGGGAGGAAGACACTCCCTTCAGCAGCTCCATCAAAGCCTCCCCAAAATGGGGAGATCCACTAAGTTTTCTCTAACTCCCAATACCTGCTTGTACACTCCAGGAAAAGATTCAGCTTTTTCTGTCACACACCCACTTGATTTTCTAAAGAGGCACCTGGCTGGTTTAGGCCTTTACATGTTAAAGACAAGATCAGTGCTTCACTGTCACAACCCAGGAGTACAGGGTGTGGTGTTTGGTTGTGAATTCTCATCAGGATGAACACAGACTTCAGTCACATGTAAGGAAATTCTTGTGCTTTTAGGCACAGCTGCCTTCACTCCAGCAGCCACCCTACTCTTTACACCCAAAAGCTGCTGCCTAACAAGTTCTTCAATTTGTACAAGACAGTTTCACGAGTGGTCACCAACGAGCCTTTACTTTCGCTCAGTGCCCTTCAATCGTCCCTCAGCTCCTCCCAAGGACCTTCTAAAAGGTGCTGGCTCACAAGCCACAACACACAGCCACAAGCTCCCCATTCCCACTGCAAACTTCAGGACTGAGGATGGAGTAGAACAGGACAGCCGTGCTGTTCCCAGGCAGAGTGAGGGAGGAGAGAAATAGAGGCTGAGAAGGGATTGAGGGAATATCACTATTCTGTAGATTCTCTGTTGGTCCTGCCGCATGGATATCCAGAGCTGGAGTAAACAATGAGAGTGAAAGAGAGAGAAAGGGAAAAGAGAGAGAGAGGGTCTCATCTGACCCACCCTGGTGTAGTCTCTTTTGTACACTAGTTTATGGATACAGTTCTGTCATGCTTGCAGAGCCAATCCTTTGAGCCCTTCTGCAGGGAATGAGGGGAGGGTGGGGACTGAGCTCAAGCCACCAGGCAGGGCAGAAAGTTGGCTCAGGACAGTGCTGCTCCATCCCTGCAGGACCCTCTCTGATCACAGCCTTCCTGTCACAGCAGTCAGAATGTCTCAGGCCAAACATGCTTGAGACTGGTCCCGTATGTTCACATCACAGCATTTATAGCACCAGCAAATGTGCTAACACTTAATACACAGTACCGAATGTTAAAAATGCACAGAGAACCTGAGTAGGTCTTGCTGGAGCATCTCTCTCAGAAGGAGTCAGAGATGTGGCTTGGCTGGTGCTGGTGGCGTTCTGAGATGGAGCTGATTTTCTGTAAGGATGGTTCAACATTTCAGGTTACAAGGCATAAATATCAGCTGTCATAGTTCTTTCCTTGCATGGAAAACACACCTTCAGTGTCAGGACTCAAGGAAACAGCATAAAGGGATATTTAGGCTGGGTATCAAAGAAACCTCTGTTCTTGTCCCAGGGGCTACTTGAGCCCTGGAACAGGACAGTGGTCACTGCACCAAGAGCTCAAGAAGCATTTGGACAATACTCTTGGGTACAGGGTATGATCCTAGTGGTGTCCTGTGCAGGGCCAGTACTTGGACTTCACCCTGGTGGGCCCCTGCTACTTCAGCATATTCTAACAATTTAGGCTTCATTTCCCAGGGTGTTTTTCTGAAGAGGCTCTTTTCCTTCCCCAAAAGACTGAACTTACCTAGAAAGTATTAACTTCAAAGTCTCTCTATTGATTTTAGTGTAGCCAGGCCAATCAGTCTGAAGGGTTTGAAAGAGATGTTCCTTCAAACTAAAAGAATTATCCTTTGGATTCAGGTTGGCTACCAACAGGCAGACATTGAAGAAAACAACGGCTCATTATGCTTACCATAGGCAAACTACAGAAATCCAATTGGTCCTGAATAGCTGTTTGTAAGCATCCAACTCAAACTAAATAACCCCTTTTAGCAGAGAGATGAATTATTCCTCAATCACATCAGTTTTTAGCCATATTAAAGCTTCACCAATTGGAGAAAACCCCATCAAGTCTATTCATATCTAGCAAGTGTTCCTTTAAACACAACATTTAGTGCTACAAAGGGTAAGGAGAGCTGTTCATCTCCAGAGTCCCTCTTCATGTGGAAGAGCCAGGGTTCATTGCAGCAAAGTACTGCTGTGAGAAGGCCATGCACAAGCCTTGCTCTATTCCTTTGAAAATCAATGAAGTTCATATCTTCCTCAAGACAAATACACAGTCTACTCAAAAAGCTAAAGTGAGGTAGGAAATCCTCAGGAACATTGCTTTCAAAAGTTCTGATTTAGACTTCATCACCTGACACCTGCTCAGAGTTCCATAGAAAAGCCCATAGGAAAAGTCTCCATCAATTTGACTCCTGCAACACACTGAATAACTCATCCACACAACCCCACAATCTGTCACAACTTTGACTTTTCTTTTCTCCTTCAAAACATGATAAACATTGATAAATTGTGTCTCTCTTCATGACTGTGTTTCCATTGGGTAAAAAAAAAAATATAAAAGTAACAAAGACACCCAGAATCAGGAATTCCTATCTTAAGAACAGAATTAAGGTTGTGTTGGAAGGGAAGCAAGTGTACCAGATCTCAGCAATCTTAGACTGCCCATTTTAGATTTATACATAATAAACCTCCACTTGCTCTGATGTTCAAGGAAAATCTGAGCAAAGCATTTCAGGGTGTAGTGCTGCTCACACAGCCCTTTCAGAATGCAGTACCTTGGGGCAGTTCACACCTCATATGGGAAATTTCATCCAAGGAAATCTCCTTAAATATTGCAATTGCACAGGAGAAAATGTTTTCACCCTTTACCTTCTAAGGTGACTCCTTCTAATGAGTTATCTTTGAAATTTTGTAATCCACTTGCAATCTAAATAGGCTACTTCAGTTGGCATGGTAGAACATGGTTCTCATTAAAGTGTGAACTTGTGTCTTCAGGGTGAAACACCTCTGCCACTGCCCTGGGCAAACACAGCAGCAAATTTCACAGGTTCAAGGAATGAGTTCTTCAAAGTCATTGTGGGATCAAGTGAAGCTGTATCCATGTTGAATTTGACTCCCTTGGCTAGGTTCCAAAACACCTTGTCCTTAGCTAAAGGAGAAATATTCCTACATGGTATGTTAATGCTTGCAGAATTCAGTAACAACCTACGCAAACAAGGAATATTTAAAAGGGAAGCAAGATGCCACTGCATCTTTCAATGGGTGTGCATCTTAGGAATGGCTTTGAGAAAGAAATACCAGAGAAACTTAACTCAAAGGAGTACTTGAAAAGTCTCTAATTTAAGCAGGTGAGGAAGTAATACAATTATGAACAGCAGAAGAGCATGATGGAAGAATTGCTGGCACGAGCTCCACAACCTCACCTGCTGAAGGATCTTTCCAAGGGTACCCTTGTCCTTTTGCCTGACTCTATCTCTCTACAGGCAACCAAGAAACTCTGGCTCCTTGTAATCCCTCAGAGAGAGTAAATGAATCACCCTGTCCCTATAGAGTTGGCCATAAACAACAGCGCAACCACTCCAGTCAATGTCTGCAAGTCTCACAGGCATCATCCTTTTCTTCTCAGGCACAGGACCTGAATTGTTTTGTTGGGCTCCTCTGACCTCTGCTTTTTCTCCTAAAGTGAGGGAAACCAGATAAAAATAGTTTGAATTTGAGGTTTGGAGAAGGCAAGGAAGTCAATTCAAAAGGTTGTATCAAAACTGTTAAAATTCTATTTATTTGGCATTTATAGGTCAGTAAGAATCCAAACAGTAAAGCACTGAAAAGAAACAGTCATTGAAAAAACTTGGTAATGGAGTGATACAGGAGGGGAGGTTTTTACGAAAAATACTTTGTATGCATGGTGCTTTTATATCATTTCCCCTGTTTGTAAGCTCGAGCATTGAGCAGTGTCAAGAATGACATGGACAGTGGGATTAAACGCACCCTTGTCAAGTTTGCCAACACCTGAAGTGTGGGATGTCATCCAGAGGGCCATGGGGAGCCTTGGGAAGTAGGGCCCTGGGAACCTCATCAGATTCAACAAGGCCAAGCACAAAGCTGTGCATCTTTGAGTTTGGGACATGCCTTGGCACTAAGGCAGGCTGGGAGATGAAGCTGGAGAGGAGTTGGGGGTGCTGGTGGATGAGAGGCCAGGCATGAGCTGGCAACGTGTGCTGGCAGCCCAGAAAGGAAAGCGTGTCCTGGGCTGCATCAGGGGAAGTGTGATCAGCAGGTCAAGGGAGGGGACACGCCAGGAACTGTTGTGAAACCAGGAACTCGTGCTTGGTAGCTGATGGAGACTTCATGAGTATTGGAGAGAAATCCAGGAGCTTTGTCTCTTCCATCAGACACACAGAGACTGACCTTTCTTTACACGCTCCTTCAATCTTTCAATGTAGGTCACAGTTTTAATGCCTTTCTCCACTTCCTGTTCCTTGGACCATGACTCTCTGAGATTTGCAGGCAAACCTAATTGCACAAATATCACATAACAGCTAATTTATTTAGAACACTGCAAACCTGAGGTGTTTGAGGATGCTGAGTGCTGCAGTCCTGCCAGGACATAGGCATTCCCTGCATGCAGTGAGGACTGGAAACTGGGCTTTGATGTGTCATGTTGAGGCCCCAAAGAGCTGCTGCCTCGGGGGGAGCATGTGGCTCCTTCTCTGTGAGAAGCTGTGTCTCTTGAATTCTGCAGTGCTCCAGCCAAGGGCACGCATGGTAGTGCTGGAGGCCTCAAGGCTTGGTTGGTTTGTTTTCCATTTTGGAAACCTGTGTTTGGCTTGTGGAACACTTCTGCAGTTGTCTGCAGTAACTCTTGGCTTCTGCAGAGTCTTTTGTCCCACATGACTGTTGGCTTTTGATAAGCTGCAAAGAGATGATTGTGTTGTCCATGAAGATGTGGGGTGCCATTCTCTTCCCACGTAGCAAAGGAACGAAAGAGCATAGTTCTAATCCCTTGTCCTGAGGCAAAAAGCAGAAGTGGCAAGTTTCTGTTCATGCATTTAGTGGTGAGGTCTGCAGCTTTGAAAACTTGGAATGGAGCCTCTCTTTGGGGTGAAGCTGCAAGTCCTTGTCTGCTGTCTTGCCTTGCTAAGAACAGGAAGGACATCCTGAAATTCTGGTCTCGGGTTTTTTACAGCGATGTTGTTCTTCCCAAGAGTGTAGAAGTCTTTTGCCCAGCACCGAGATCGAAGGAAAAAAACGAGAGCCGTCTCCTCTGCTTCTTCAAGGCTGTTTATTTTTCCTTTATCGGTACAATTTCTTCTCTGACCCACAGAGATCTGTTCAGCAGGTCAGCTCACGGGGAAAGGACCCAGCCCCAAAGGTGACGATTATCTTTATACTACAAACTACGTAATCAGTATTTATAATTCTTCACCAATAACTAGTATCTATGTTAGAAGGTTAGATTCTATTCTAAGCCAACTATAATGTGCCACCTCACTGCAGAACATGGAGGCAAGGAAGAAGAAGGAAGAAACCCAAAAGCCATGTGCTTCCTCCATCTTGTCATCACCTGCTTACCATCCTAAAATCCACATATATCTAAAATTCTCACCCTGTGATAAAACTATGCACTATTCTACTATTTAATACACACTCTTAAATACCCTGCTTAATTTCAGAGCTTAAAAGCCCTTTTTCCATGAACAAAGGTTAAAAACACTGTTTGTCAGAGACTCTAAAATCGCTCAAATGTGCAAAGAGAAATTCGTCATATTTCCAGACTCCAACATTCTGGCTGCTGTCTTTTGAGTCCAATGTGCATCTTGGTGCCTGGGAAGCTGCCTGGGACAAAAGGACTCAGGGGGGCCAGTCAAGAGCAAGTGAACATGAACCAGCGTGTGCCCAGGTGTCCAAGAATGCCAAGGGCATCGTGGCCTGTGTTTGCAAGAGTGGAGCAGCAGGAGGAGGGCAGTGACCGTCCCCCTGGGCTGGGCAGTGCTGCAGCTGCAGCTCAGCTTTTGGACTCCTCTGATGCAGAAATCATGGAGGGTGTGGAGTGTGTGCAGAGAAAAGGGTGAGGGAGCTGTGGAAGGGTGTGGAGCACTAGCCCTCTGTGGAGGTGCTGAGTGAGCTTTAGCCTGGAGAAAGGGAATCTCTTGAGAGACCTTGCAGCACACTTCCATAAATGCCTACATGACAGAGCTCACTTCATGGGCTATTTCCCTCCCAAGATTCCTTTGAGTGCATCCCAGCCCTTTTCACCCTAGAGTAGTGGAGGCTTTCAACTTTTGGTTTGTTTCCTTGTTACTGTGCTAGGAGGAGAATACCTATTTGTTTTCCCTTTTGCCTGCAAACAGTCATGGTTTTACTCAAACATATCTGCCTTTTTGCACCACTTCAAGAAATTCTGCTTCAATTTTTCTTTGCCATGTTGCAGATTTGGAAGATGGCGTGATTTTGCATGAGAACACCTGGTTTGGGGCAGGGACATTCCTGCAGATGGGGCTGTTCTGGTACCAGGCCAGCCAGCAGGGCTTGCACATCACTTTCACGTTAACAACGCCTTGCCTTTTGGCATCCATGGGGATCAGTATGTGTTGTCTTTGGCTATTGAGCAGGAAATCAAAACCCTTACATTCCAAGTGCTCCTCAGAAATCAGAGGAGCTGGGAGGGGTTGGGATACATTTCTGATTTTGGCCAATTGAGCACCATCAGTGTGGTCAAGTCCCAGAGATGGTCTTGCCCGAGCACAGATGCACAAAGAGTGCAGTTCTCAGTGCAGTGCTCTGGGTCTGATCCCATTCCATAAGGACCAACACATTCCAGATTCCCCAAGAGTGTGGTTGATTGAAGCAAGAGGAGAGCAGGGATTGCAGCTCATTGGGGCACTGGCTACCGAGCGGCGATGTGTGCAGGGAGAGAAAGTATTGTAGGAGAAAAATTGTAAGAGAGACATCTTTCTCTGTCTCTGTCCCTGTCTCTGTCTCTGTCTCTGTCCCTGTCTCTGTCTCTGTCTCTGCCTCTGTCTCTGTCTCTGTCTCTGTCTCTCCATCTCCATGTGTCCTTGTAACATTTACATAACTGATTCTTCCTGGCTCTGGCCCAAGGCAGGTGGAGGTGCAAAGCTCACCTGAAGGCATCCCTTTCAGGAGAAGAGGGGAGACATCTTCTGTCAACTGATCCTGAGTGGACAGAGATGTACTTCTCAGAGCTGTGTTCCGTCTCCTGCCTTTTCTGCCCTGAAGCCCCAGTTTATTTTTCACATTTCTGCCTGTCCTTCTGAGGTGGAAGAATTCCATGTTTTAGGTGGTGTTTGGTGACTCTAGTCATACATACTTTGCATGACACATGGTTTCCTTCCTTAGCATCCCTTGAGCTGTGGAGGTTCATTTGTTGATGTGGCCTTTGGAGGGTCTCTGTTACTGCTGGTCTGAATTCTCAGTTGCCAAAAGAGGGAGGAGAAACACCTTGGAACTCCTCCGT
This sequence comes from Certhia americana, assembly GCA_018697195.1. Lineage (NCBI taxonomy): Eukaryota > Metazoa > Chordata > Aves > Passeriformes > Certhiidae > Certhia > Certhia americana. The sequence continues at coordinate 3,897 of JAGMWU010000111.1, read as the reverse complement.
ATACTGAGCTGGCCAGAGAGGCTCTCTGATCTCCATCAGAGGATCTTTGCTTGCATCCTTATCTCCTGTATGACCAGGCTTTCTGACAAGAGTCTAGATGTCAGAAAGGCAGGAATGGCCGTGCAGGCCTGAAGAGAACTCCAGAAGTGTCTCTCAGGAGGAGTGAGCTCGCGCAGGAAGCCAGCTGCAGAGACAGGATGGAGCCGTGGGACAGGGCTGGGTGTCAGTCACTATGGAAATACAAATGGGACACAGTGGAATTGGAGGGAGGCCCCTGCAGAGCCTTGAGAAATGCCACACCTTCCCTATCAGCTGCCTGAGAGGCCGCTGGAGCTTCAGTCTCAGATAGATCCTGATTGTACTGCCAGTGTCACTTTGGAATCCGTGCCTCCCCCTGGCAGAGAATAAGCCAGGAGAGCAGCAGCACAGTGCTTTGGGAATGTGGCAGACCATCAGTCTTTATGTCTTTACTCGCACATGCTTTAGGGAATCCCCACCAGTAGAGAGATGATCAAGAAAACCAGGGGTGTGAAACAATGACAACCACTGCACCCATGAGATTGCCTCTCTCTTCTTTTTTACAAAAGATCAAGGAGCAGCCAAAGACAGAGATGCAGGAAACTGAAGCCAGGATCAAGGCAAGGCTCAAGGCATGGCAGAAGATACTAAAGGAAGAAATGAACACCATCAGAGAGAAACAGAATCCCCTGCCACTGGCTCTACAAAAGCAAGTGAGTGAAACAGAAATAGCCACTGGCATCACCAAACTGGTGGTTCCTGCCCTTCTGGCCTTTCCACTGCAGAGCAGCAGGCAAGTGGGGTGATGCCCCTGAGAGCCATCTGCTGCAGTGTCTGTCACAGCCGCTTGGAAGGACACTTCCTGAGCTGCTGAATCTCAGCTGCTGCCCTGGAGAGTGGGCCTAGTCCTTAGGCCTTTGGGCTAGCAGTCATTCCAATGGATTCCTGCTGGCCGGTTCCTGCTCTCCTTTTTTCTGGAGGTGTTGTTCCAGGGAAACAAGCTGACCCAGATGCAGGATCGAAACAAGCTGTCTGTATCTCTTGCAAATGTGTTCTTTCCATTTTCTCACTGTCAGTGACTTTTGGCTGACAGGGACAAGCTGAAGTCTCTGAGTGCTTTGTTCTCTTTGACTTGAGGTGGTCGTGTTGACATCTCCACAGGCAGTTGCAAATTCTTCCCACAAATGACTGGCAAGAAGGAGTACAAAGGTTGGTGTGAGGCACAGGAACTGTCCCCACCAGAAGTGCTGCAGGTTGAGCATGACCTGAAGATGTTAAAGAAAAAGCAGACTCAGTGGGAGAAGGTAGAATATTTGAACAAGGAGCTGCAAGAGTGTCTGCAGCCTATGCAGGAGTAAGAAATCCTTGGGAGGAAGTGAATGGTCACCGTGGCAGTCATCCTTCAGAAAATCCATGCAAATGGAACTTGAATCTGGCCATGAACTTGAGTAAAAGCAGCCTTTGCTTTTGATCCACCCAGTTTAGGAAGTGCACCTCCAAATAAAGCATTTTAAGAGCCCTGCATATGGCTGACCTCTTCCTAAAAGGGATCTCTTGAAGATCACTTTAAAAGGGATCTTAGGGAAATCTCTGCCAGCCACCTTTGTGACACACACTCATTATTTGTCTCAGATCTACACAGGCTCTGTCATGGAACCAGCTGCAGCAGCAGCAGTGTTGTCTAAAGCTGCCTTTGTTCCCCAACCTGAGGAGTGGAGCCTGCGCCCTTTGTCCATCTCCAGCAGAGCTGCTGCTCAGCAGCAGGAGACTGAGCAGAAGGACCTGAAACTACTGAGTATGTCTGGTGTATTTCTTGTCTGAAGGACACTGTACTGTGTGCATGTGTCAGTATAGCTGTGCCAAATGCTCCTCCTGAGTTTGGTGTCATGTTGGAAACCAAGAGGTTAGACCCTCCTCTGGTTTCATCAGAGGGAGAAAAGAATGTAGGATTTGAATTAGAACCTTTAGAGAAACTAAGATGTATTAAACCACTGTAAGTTAGAAATAAGTCTTTATGTTTTCTAAGTATTTCTAATAAGAAGCAGCATGTTACTTCTCTGAACTCTCTGAGGAGCTATAGGAGGCAAGCGCCTTAAAATCCAGATAAGAGATAGTATTTCATAGACATAATTGAAAACACAGCACAATGTTGTTTTGTATTTTTAAAAATAGAACAATTCAACAAAAACAAGATAGAATTTGAGACAGAAAACAAGGTAGTATTAAGGACAAAAAAGTGGAATCAGAGACTAAAATAAGATATAATATGCACATACCCTTTCAGGTGAATAGCAAAAAAAAAAAATTTACGTCAAATTACACGGAAGCTGTGGTGTTTTTCACATGTAATAAAAACTGACATTAGAGGCCTGAGCAATCTGTCAATCCCTGCTTTTTTACCCTACCCTGCTGCTGCTTTGCTTTGCTTTGCTTTGCTTTGCTTTGCTTTACTCACACGGAAAGAAGAAAGGAGAAAAGAAGAAAGAAGATTGCAAGGCCCCGGCCACGCAGGGACCCAGCCACCCAGAGATCCATCCCTCCAGAGCATTCATCAGCCCGGAGCTCCGAGCCGAAAGGCCGTGGTGTTCCTGCCTGCCGCTCGGCATGTCTGGCCTTCGAGGCCCTGAGGAACTCGAGCAGTTCCCCAGAGCCTCTCCCTGCAACACCTTTGTCTGCTGCCCGAGTTTCATCTCCCCAGAGGCCTTGGGGAATTCCTGCAATTCCCTGGGGCCTCAACCCAAAAGCTTACTTTAGCAAACCTGGACTGTGCCTTCACATGATTTCTAACAAATTCATGTCTTTATCCAATAAATCCTTTCAATATGAAACACAGCCTCAAATAGTCTGTCTCCCCCTGGCACAAAATAGCAAGTGGTGCCTCAGAAGCTAAAGGCAGCGAAAATCTCTAAAATCTTAAATTTAAATGATGTCCCAAGGAACTCATTAAAAATTGCTGCTGAGGAGGAAGCGGACAGTTCTTGGACACTTATAATTATCCTGCAAGGAAGGAGAAATCCATTTTAAAAGTATCACTGGGAGGCAGTGGAATGAATCCATTTGCTGGCATCTGGAACGGGATTGTGAAATCATAATGGCCTGTCCCAACAAATAGGTAATCCTTGGAAGAAGAGTCTAAATTACTTAAAAATGGGAAATAATATGTCTAAGGAACAAAAGGACATCTATGACCAATTGAACTCTTTAATAATGGCTATAAAATAGCCAACAAGGATTTGAAAGGCCTCTTAACTTAGGCGCAGAAAACCTTTCCAACTTTAGGTCCATCTCATGGCCTGGACAAAAATCTCTGGGACAAGACTGGAATTAAATTATTTGAAGATACCACAAGAAAAGATAAATTAGCAGCCTCATTGTTACCAACATGGCAAATATTAATAGAAGCACTTAAAATTTCTACTGCTGACCTTGCAGAATTAAAAAAGACTTCAGTCTTGTGTCAAACTAGTAGGGAAAATTCAATTTCTCAACCACCACAAAATTCATTTCACAATTCAATTTCAGCATTGTCACAAATTTCGAGGCATCCAATTCATAGCAGTCCGGTGACTCTTGCCATGGATTCTGGGGGTGCCGGCAGGGGTTGCACATCTCTGGTGCTCCCGGGGGGTCAGAAACCACGGCTGCTCCGTTCGCGGCCCGGGGGGGAAATCCCCGCCAGGACGGGAGGATTCGTGCAGACGGTGGGCGCCCTACGGGCTGTAACTGAGGCAGCGCTGGCACAATCCACCATGGGGCACAGCTCCGCCCTGCCCCCCGGGCTGTGGGCACCGGCGAGCGGCTGCAGCCCATTGCGATTGCACGGCATAAGCTGCTCATTGTCCGTTGCGGCTTGAGCCCCCCAGAGCTGCGGCTGCGGCC
>JAGMWU010000110.1:0-112689 GCA_018697195.1 Certhia americana | reverse complement strand
CTTTTTCCAGACAGACAAAGAAAATTCAGTCCTTACTTAGGATTTGAACCTGATGGGCATTATGATCTGACTTACTAAATGACATCATTATCTGCAACCAAGAAACTGCCCATTGAAATGAGCAACAGTTTTTCCAAGCCTACCACCAGCTTTAGGATGAGCAGCTGGGAGGGGAAAAGCTCCCTATAAAGTCTGCAGGCTCACCAATTTCTGCTCTAGAAGTAATCCAAAGTGCTTTCTGTCTCCTCATAACTCTCACTAATCTGGGGATTATCTTGGCCTTTCCTTTAGTTCCCAGATTTGTGAATTGCGAATCCTTGGCCTCATGCATTCTGCTGCTTGTTCTTCTTGTGTGACTCAGAATAGATGCCAGCAGACTGGTAACAAACTCTGTCAGGGATTTGAGAATAAAAGCTCAGACTTCTACACTGGTGGATTTTTTCCCTGTTGCTTCAGTAGTGACCTCATTCTTCAGTGTTGTCTCTGAAGAACTGTCACCGTCCAGTAAACACATCGATGAACATCAGCTCAAAACTGTAACATCCAGGTTTCTGACACAACTTCCAGAACACCAGGTTTTATTTACTAAACTAATTTACACCCTCTTCCACAGAATGGCAATTAGTGTAAGCTGATCTATAGAATCGTGTTGGTAAGTACACTAGAAGGCTGTACAAGTGTCATATTTTAGCTGAAAGCAGTGGGACTGCAAACAACTTAACAATTCTGATCTTCTGCTCCTGTAATTTAAGTCAGGCTCAGTGCAGCTGTGTCAGCAATCTCTAGAAAAAACTAAAATCTTTTCTTACCTGGGACCCTGAGTTTGAGGGAACTTTTTGTGCAGCAGGGTTTTACAGAGGAATCTCCATCTGCATAGAATTCCTTCTCAGGCTGAGATCCCAAAGATTCAAAGATCAAGCAAGATTCTCCTTAAATAAAAAAAAAAATAAAAAATTGAAAGAGATAGGAAATCAAAGATCACTCAATATTTTCTTGTATCACTTCAAGGAGAAAATAATAACTTTCCTTCTCCACACTGAAAGGACACCAAAAAGATGGGAATACTGCCTGGATAGTTTATATAAAATATAGATGCTTTACACTGCACCTGAGGCATGCAATGTTGTACGCAGGTGTCCTGGGTACAGAGAAAAAACGGGGTGGAATTTTTGTATTTGATTCTGCACCATCTACGTCATCACTAGCAGCATGATTTTAGCAGGAAGACACCAGTCCCAGGAAGAGGAAGACACTAAAGCTGAAAGGACAAAGTGTGCAGTTTTTGCCTGGCTGTGGAGGAGAGGGTCTGTGACAGTTCCACTGCAGTGCTGGCACCGCTGCAACCTCACTGGAGATGCCCTGCACTGGGACTATGCCACTGGTCCAGAGAGCCCCACCAGAGACCACTGGGGACAAGCAGTGCCAGATGCCACAGAGCTGGCACTTGAGCAGAACAGTTCATCATGGTAGCTTTCTGTTGTTTTCAGTCTGTGGAGGGGGGAAAGTTAAACTGCAAAAGCTCTCTTTTTGACATATTGCCTTTGTTGTAGACCACATTGAGTGCTACCTGGAGGGAGGTTTGGTGGTGAACACCCTCTTTTGGGATAAACACCCTCTCTCTCTGCTGTCTTTGTTATTAATAGAGTTGTGATTATTAAAATTGTGGTTATTATGATTTTAAGTAAATTGTTATTCCAGTTTATAATCTTACCTAGGGTTCCTGTGTTATCAGAAGGGGTGGGGGAATGAGAGCAGCTTGAGTGGGTTTAATTTCCCAGCTGGGCTTTAAACCACCACATTTCTTGCATCCAGTGTGGGGCTTGGGAAAAGACCAGAAATTCTGAGCCTCCAGAGGTAACTCTTCTCAAATGTGAGGGTAAGATACTTTTGCAATGATACTTCAAAGTACACCAAGACAAGTGGAACATATTGGAGCAAGGTATCTGGTACCTGAGATTATCAGATGTGCTGGAGATAATCCTTTCATATAACAAGCTGTCCTGGGTTGGCTCTATTTCAACACTTTTGTAATATTGATGCCTGATTAGACCAATGAAAAGAGTGGATGTGCCTTTTGTAAATACATATCTTAAGACAAAATAAACCCCTGGAATAGCTCTTTCGTTTCCGGCCTTGGAGGTGGTGGTAGGCCGGAGTCCAGGGCTCGGCCCGGCTCGTCCTGCATGGCCAGATCCAGGCTGGCTCTCGTGGCCTGGCCCAGATTTTTTTCCTGTCTCTGGAGGAGTGCAGAGCCTGCCAGACTATGCCAGGCAGAGACTGTGTTAGTACTGGGGACAGCTTAAGAGAAAGTGGCCCAGGGTCCAAGAATAGCCTTGCAGCCATCGCCATTGCAGACCAGGAGTGGCCATGTGGCCAGGATCAGAGGGGCTGTGGCGATCTCACACGGACACTTCAGCATGGCAGTGAACTTTGGCAATGAACTTTGTGTGCTCAGCTGCTTTAGGCCAGCTTTACTATGGGCAGAAGGATAAAAGCATCGGCGACAGTTTCTTTTCCTGTTTTCATCACTCCAGCAGAGTCGGGCTGGCTCACGCGGTGCCAGTGGGGACCACGTGGCCAGCAGGGAAGCACGGCGAGCCATGTTCCCGAAGCAGAGCTTGGACCAGACCAGCTTTTCAGTGTTGCAAGGCTTTATAGAACTGTTTCAGTTAATGGTAAAGCTTGAGAACAAATGCCTTTACAAATATCATTTCTCTCCTAAATTAGGAAAAAGAAAAAAGGTGAACACATAGAGATAATAACATGGGACTCTGAGGTCAGTAAAGAAAAAATTAATTTGAGATGGAGGGGATTGAAGAGATGTTTTAAGCTTGACTTAAAATCCTGTAAAACTATGGTGAAGATGTGTTTAACTTTAGTGTTGTTTTCTTGTAACTCACAGAAATGCATTGAGGGGATGTAGCATTCTAGCACAGCTGTGAGCCAAGACACCAGTAGTGGAAGTAGATGGATGTTGATGTAGATCTAGTGAGAAACTTAAATATAAAGAAATGAGAAACTTTGCCCTAAAGACAGTAGTAGAAAACCTCTAGTCCCAGAGATGGACAAAGAGAACTTTTGCTCTATACTAGAACAGCTCAGCCTTAAAATAGCACCCTAATAAATTGAAGTGGCCTATGAAAGTATCTGTGAGAAAAACTGCAAGACATAGGAAGGACTTTCACACTGCAAACAGATTTCTTCTTATATCCCTAGTGGTAGATTTGCTTTGTGACATTAAAACCACGAGAGAACTATTTTCTTGTAAAGAAGTCTCCATAGTATGGCAAGAAACACACTTCTCCCTAAGTGAACTGAAGAAACTATTTCAGAGGTAGTAAACTGACTCAAAGTCCCAAGTTTTTGTCTCTACATTGTCAGTAGAAAAGTGTAGAGAGGGAGGAAAAAGGTGTTCTGAAGGTTTTATTCTGATTTTTCTTTTTATGTTCCTTTTAACTCTGTTAATAAAGTTTTCTTTATATCCTTTCAAGTTTAAACATGTTTTGATTTTTCTCCTAATCCTATCTCACAGCAAAAAATAAACCTACCACATTAATTAGTGCATTAGCTGGGAAATCTCAAAGTGCCAAACCTAAACCACTACACATAATTCATGTTATTGTCCAGTTTCAAACTGATACTGTGACACAAGCAATTCCCTAATAATTCAGACAGCATCCAGTGTACACAAAACATGTGGCAGAATTTCATACAGAATGGACTAGAATTATATGCCATCTCATTGGGAGTGGCAGCATGGAAGGAAGGAAAAGGTGGGCATTTAGGTTGGCAGATTCTGGACATAGGAAAAAACTACCTCTACCCTTTTTCTGGCCTATGTTTCATCCATGGGAAGAATGACCAAGGATTTCCAGCATTTAGAAAAGGAAATTAAAGAGGACCAGCCAAAATTTTAAGAGGAGATTAAAAGGAAATTTTTGTTGCCCCAGCAACACAGACCAGCGTCTCTGCTATTAGAAGTAGGCTCCCCTGGGATGCGGAGAAAAGATACACTTCATGAGGTAACCTTTGGTTTTACCTGCATGAACATGGAGAAAACATGAAGAGGTGGGATGGAAAATTCACCTCTTCCCTAACTGCCAGAGTATGTGAGTCGAGAGGGGGGTTGACAACCACAGGAAACTCTTTGAAGATAAGTGCTGCTTCAGTTTTCTGTGGGCAAGCCCCAAGACATAATAGAAGGGATGTTATATACTATCCTCTTGAAGGGACATCTTTACAGGGAATGAGCAATGACCATGACCAGGATTAGAGAAGCCCAGCCTCCAGCCAGGTGGAGGAGAGGGATGATCAGATCTATATGGATTTGGTAGTGTGGCATATCAAAAACACAAGAATATGAGGCTTTAGTTGACAGCAGCCCACGGTGTAACCCTGATACCATCGAGGTAAGTAGAGGCAGAATCTTTCTCTATTTCTGGGGTGACAGGGAATCGTAACAGCTGACTGTGCTGGAAGCTGAAGTGAGCTTGACTGGGAACGAGTGCCAAAACAACCCTGTTGTGGCTGCCCCACAGGCCCTGTGCATTCTTGACATAGATTACCTCAGAAGTGTGCATTTCAAAGATCCAAAAGGGCATCATTGGGCTTTTTGGAATAGCTGTTATGAAGACAGGTGAAACTAGACAGTTGAATACCTTGCCCAGCTTCTCAGAAGACCCTTCTGCTGTGGCTTTGTTGAAGGTTGAAGAACAAGTACTGATCCTACCACAACAGTGCAGTGTTGGCAATACCTCATCAACCAAGACTATGATTCTATACCACCTCACATCATTTTCTGGGGATGGGGGAAAGGGGTCTCTTCCAAAGAGAAGGGGTTCCTTTTGGTTGACTATGCGTGGTGCTTGTTTTGAGCTGGAGAAAGCAGTTGGGGTGGTGTAGCCATGGCTCTGTGATGAGCATTTTGCCTGTGAATCACTCTCTCTTTTACACATTTCTGTTATTAATATTGTTGCTTTTACTGTTCCTCATCTCATTACAAGTAAATTGTTCTTATTTCAACATGTGATCTTTACCTTTTGTACCTTCAGTTCTTTTCCACAGACACCCCCAAAGGGAAGGGAAGAGGAACAGGAAGGAAGCAAGTAGCAGTGTAGATTAGAGTCTCAGTTGGAACATTAAACTAGCTTTCATCACCATCTAACAGGCCTTAACTGGGACGTAAGTTCACACAGAGCATATTCTGAATTGGAAGTGGCCTACAATGATCATTGAGGCCGGCTCTTAAATAAATGGCTCATACGGGGATTGAACGTGTACATAAACTTGGTGTTATTAGCAAGCTGATTGATTGTATTTGATAAGGACAGGAGAACAGAACAGCATAACCTTGGTGAAATAAAAATAGGATGTAACTTAATCAAGCAGAAGTCATGCAAGACACAAGCAGGATGCCAGCTAAGCTCTGCAAGGCTGACAAAACAAGAATTACAAACAACATTGTGCTTACTCAAAGGCAGATGTTGAGAGCAGCCACCTGAAAATGACACCACATGTCAAAGACCACGGAAGAAGACCCCCAAAGAACCATATAAGGACTTCCAATAAGGGGTGTGACTATGTCAAATAAAGTTAAACATATACATCAAGTAAGTGGGGATACCTAATGACTATGTAAATCAGTGTGTATGATAAAGACTCTGTTTACCCAACACTCAGGGCAATTAATTAGAGGAAGGATCCTCCAAGTGACCAGCATGCTTCAATAAAGAATGCCTCCTTTCTTATATTCAAAATTGTTTTACGAAGTTTTTATCTGGAAAATTCTGGTTTCATATTTGCTATAAAATGAGCACTGATTTCTTTATGAAGCCTTCTATTATTCCTCCTGAATAAGTCTTTCTTGTTGGAAGGCTTCTGCCCAACCTGACAGCTGGTCTACTACTACCCAGCCACAGGGGGCATGTCTACAGGGACTCTGCAGTCCCTGAAAAGGGAAATTGGTCCATGGTCAGCCTCCTAACAGTGGGCTCAGTCTTCTACTTGAAAACTAATGTCAAGTTGGGCAGCCATTTGTGATTATGTTTTGTGGTGGCATAAATTGCTGGAGCTGGCCATATTTTTTTTACTTGGATAACTACTTCCTGTGTCCCTCCATGGGATTTACCATGAAGACATCTAGCCAGAGTGACTACAATTGTATTTGTCAGAATTGGTATTCCCCCAGCTGTCTACATCCTATCATCATTCTCGGCTGCCTTTCATTTTTCTCTTTGCATCTCTTCTGGAGAGCAGTCCTTCTTATACATTGTCTTAGGGTCTATCAAATTTGGCATTTCCTCTGGTCAGGCATCGGAGTCACAACAGTGCATTATGCTGAGTGATGTGAAAATCCATGTTTTTCCTGTAATGCCCCTTTTATTGCATGACATATCCCAAGCGCATACCAAGAATCTGTACAGATGTTCACTCATTTCCCTCTTTCCATATGTGCTGCATGCATCACATGCTCTGCTACTTGTGCACGCACCCTTGCTGTTGGAACCATCAGTGGTTCTGCTTCTGTCACCTGTACCCAGGTCACCACAGCATGCTCAGTCTGTTGCTGTCCTTGTAGGGAGTGGCACGAGCTGTCTGCGAACAGAACTAGGTATGGTTTATGTGAGGGAACATCAGTTACATCAATCTGTGCTCTACTTGAAATGTGCATCGCTTGCTCACACTGGTGATGTTTTTCTCCATCATCAGCTACTGCAATTAGGTTTTTGGATTAAAGGTGTTAAGATGTGAGGTCTGTGTGTCCGTTGTGGCATTAGAACTTTGGGTTCCTCGTGCTGCTGCAACTGAGTTAATACAGGCTGTTGCTCCTGCTGCGACTCCATGTAGTTGTAATCAATCTCTCATGAGGTCCTAATTTCTGCATTACTTCTCCATTAACTACTCTCTAAGTTCTCAGTTGTCTCAGGCAAAGACTTAGCCAATTCCCCTAACCTAGGAATCCATGGATGTCAGATCCCACAGCTCTGAGAAAACCTCATGCCTACCTTTTGTGATCAGACATGGGAGCTTAATTATGGCCTCTCTTTTTTATCATTTATTGCCCCTTCCCTAAAATACAGCCTAAATATTTAAATTTCCTTTTGACACAGCTGAAACATGCATGAAGATGCACTCTGTTCCCTTTCTGCTAGGGCAACACAATCTCATATTACAACCGTTCTTTCTCATCACAATTTTCTTATTACAAGTTATTTTCACAGACTGTACAAGAGCTGATTCCAGTTGCAGTTACTGTAGTTACTGCATAATTGCAGTACAGTGAGTGCCAAAGTCTCTGCAGGTTCAAGGGGCCTAACATACCTCCTAAAGGTAAAACCACTTTCTCCCTCACAATTTTTGGTTTTAAACAACAGCTTTTCCTTTTGTTTTTCACCAAAAGGGCAAACAAAACAATAGGCAGCAGAGACAGTTTCTTGCTCAAGCAGTACCCATCGCATATTATCCTCCTGGAAGAAGATGAAAGAGAATTCCCCATATTAATAGATATAACATTATTTTGAATACTAAAAAGATTTCCTGCTCCTGTCACCATGCCAGTACACCAGGCCACTGAGAATGCCCTTTGCTTATGAACAGCACATCTTACCAGACAACTGCAACAGTTCTCCATATTCTGGAGGAAGTCTTTAAATATTATTTGCACATTTACCATCCTGTTACTTAACATCAATGTAGAAAATGTAGAAAAATGCAGGTTTATAACTACTTTTTGACACATACACAGAATTACCACCATTACAAGCAAGTACTAGCCATACACATACAAAAAATAAAGCAGCATTTCAGCATAACTTCTGAAGAACCTCCTTTTGGCATGGTATTTCAAATTTACACCACAACAATCAATTCAAACAGTCACAAACAGCACATGGTTTCAAGATGAGTGCACCTCTACATCAGATCTTTGTGTGTCCCCCACTTTGAAGAAACTCTCTGTGTACAGAGCAGCAATCTAGAGTGAACAACTCCTAGAGTGAACAATCTGTGTGCTTTCCAGAGACATGGTCCACCTGTGCATCAATTGCCTATTTGTTAGTTGCAAACTAACTCTTTAAACGTGTTGAAGAAATCACCACACACTAAAACACTGTCGCTTGCACATGATATAGCACAGGTTTTTAAACAGTTTCCTACTTAACCTTTTAAAATGCTTAAACAGCTCTCCTACCAATATTTTCTTGCTATACCAAGTTTAGTTAATCCCTCAAAGCACCTGTCAATGTTCACAGAGCAATGCTGGGAGATGGGCAGTTCACCCTGGAGATATGGGTATCTACTGCTGTAGATATGGGTACAGTCTGACATGGACTTTCCCTTCCCCTGGATGGCCACAGGCTGGTGAGAACTCACTGGGCACTGTCGGAACTCTCCCTGCAGCTCCCGATGGCTTCTCTGGGATGGGTTACATCAGCACACTGGGAGCCTTGCGACCCTCATCTGTGCCACTCTGGATTTGGGCATCTGAATTCATCTCCTCACTCCAGTTGGTGAAGAGCTGAAGAGATCACAAACCATCTGCTCTGAAGTGCTTTTGCCTGGTGTTTGGGACTGACTGACCACTGTTCAACAGCTGACTCTGCAGGCAGGCCTTACGAGGAACCCCAGCCCCTACACGCCTTACTAGGGACTCCAAACACCCTGCACGCTTTGCAGGGACCACAGCCCCCACATGGCCTAGGAGAGACCTCAACCTCCCCTGCACACATTGCAAGTGACCTCAGTCCCCTGTGCAACTTGGGAGAGACCCTAAAAAGCCCCTTTTAGTGTGCCTTTTGCTGATCAGGTTCTGCACCCATACTCAATGCACTAACCTGATTTCACCAACTATGTACATAATGTTGCAAAAAGGAGAAGTCTGAAATAATTTAAGAAATTTATTAAAAACAATTTGAGACCCTTATAGTTTTTGTTCAATATACCTGGGGAATTTTAGCATTCATCCTTTGTATCCTCTCTGCTTCAAAGATCTCAGGTAAACTCAAGAGAGTTCCCCATGAACACCTTGGCAATTGGATGTTTGAAGAAGAGGACTGTGAAGATGGTGGCATAGAGTCTAATTTGGATTGCTAAACTCTTAAGAAAACTTCCCTATGTGACCATATCACGACCCATTTGGTTGGGGAAGTGATGTTCACCGTAAATTCTTTGTTGACTTGAACAAAGACACCAGTCCACGTGTCAGGGACTTTTATCCTTTTATTATACAGTCACCTAAAATTCATCAACTGGCCCTTCCAGCAATTTTATTTAACTGCAGAAGCGTTGGCTAACAAGCTCTCAGCTTTTGCAACTAGCAAGCTGCCAGTCCTCACCACAGTCTGGTGCAGAGCAAGGGGTAGACCATGAGAGCCACACTTTGCCGAGGCGTAACAAGAAAACAAGAAAGGAGAGAAAAAAAGACTGACAAGAGAGAAAGAGAAGGAAAATCTTGACGACTCCGTGTAACATTCAAACCAACAAGACTGAGCACTGTGGTATTACCACCTACGCTGAACGTCATTCAATAAAATCGCACGAATCGTGACCTGACAGGTGTCAGCGCCGCTTCTTCACTCACGGCCGACACCGTGACACGGTTACGCAATTGCGCTTCCAGGACACACATGGCAATGCCCTGCCGGGGACACAAACACTGCCGGCGCTTCCTTCCGTTCGCAGGGCGGCTCCGCCTCCCGCCGCCGCCGCCGCTGCTCCGCCCGCCGCCCGCACGGCACGGCGCCTGTGGGCTCCCGGCGCTGTGGCTGCTGCCTCGGGGGCAGCGCTGTCGGCCCCCGCTGTCCGCGGCCCCCGCTCTGTGGCGGAGCCATGTCGCGGCCCAGGAGCGGCCCGCCGCGGAAGCACGGCGGGGGCACAGCGGGCTCGGCCGCACCGGGCCGCGGCCGAGGCGGCAAAGGTCTGAGGGATATCCGCGTGGACGAGGAGGTGGAGATCGCGGTGAACCTCGCTCTGGAGCGGTTCCGCTATGGCGAGGACACGGGTGGGTGCGGGAGCAGCGCGGAGAGGGGCGGGCAGGCGGCCGGGCCCGCAGGCTCTGCCGGGCTGGAGCAGCTCGGGGACAGCGCTGTCCCGGGCTGGCCATGTCCCACACGGGTGTCAGGGGACAGGGCTGTCCCAGACTGGCCATGTCCCACACACGGGTGTCAGGGCACAGCGCTGTCCCGGGCTGGCCGTGTCCCACACGGGTGTCAGGGGACAGCGCTGTCCCGGGCTGGCCGTGTCCCGCACGGGTGTCAGGGGACAGCACTGCCACCGCTCCCGCTGTGCACGGGAAGGGTGGGTTTGGGGACTGATAAGCCCGTGGCACCCACATCGTATGTCAGGGATACTGCCTGATGAGTTCTTAATACTCGAGTTTTTAAAATTTTAAAGATTTTTTATCTTTCCAGAAATGGAATTTCCATCTTCTTTCACTAGAACCGAAAGAGCGTTTGTTCACCGGCTCTGTCATTCTCTTGGGCTGATATCGAAAAGTAAAGGGTAAGTTTTATTGTTATTTTTAGGTATTATTTTCTCTCTTTGGTGCAAATCTATGGGATTTTGTTATCAATGTTAAAACGATCTGTATTTTTAACTTTTCCTGCAGTGTTGTGGGAATGGTGCTGAAGAAAAAGCTTTAAAAAGTAAATATAAAAACGAGCATATCTGTGTTTTGCTTGATGTCTGAGTAAAAAGCATGATGTACTAGTTGGTAGTGCAGTTTTGAGGACTTTATGTGCATAACAATGATTTCTCACAGTGATCCTTCCTGTTTGTTTCTTTTCCCTGCACCAATGTGTTTTCAAAGGTTTTGCATAGAACTTCTGAGGTCTTAACAGTAGCATGTTCAAAACAGTGCTTTGTGTTGGGAAGCATATGAGAGGGTTCAAGTGTTGCTAGCAGGCAGAGTGAGGTCATCCTTCACCTCTGCTCTGCACTGATTAGGCTACAGCAGGAGTGTTGTGTCTGTCCAGTGCTGGGATCACCAGGAGGACTGAGTTCTAGACTGTGGAGAGAGTTCAGGGGAGGACCAACAACCTGGTGAAGGGGATGAAGCATCTCTCTATGCAGAATGGGCCAGAAAGCCATGAGTTTTTAGCCTGGAGAAGACAAGGCTTGGGGGGATCTCAACAGTGTATGTAAGTACTTGAACTGAGGATGTAATGAGGACAGAATCCTTTTTACCAGGGGCTGCTGTAGGTGGCTGTGCTTCTCCTCACAAAGGCTGCCCTTGCCAGCACCTGTGTACCTGCACCAGTTTTCCAGCCCTGCCAGGGACAGGTCACTGGGCTCTCAAGTGTGACCTTTTGCTCTTACCCTGAGCGGTTGTTTTGAAAATGTAAATGTGTTGGTTGTAGCCCAGGGACAAGTTAGTTCAGTTTCAAATACAGCTGCAACAATTCTTTACATTTTGGTGTCAAGAGTTCAGTCTGAGAAGTAAATAAGTGTTATGGCTAAGTGTTTTGTATTTCCAAAATATCCATTTCTAAATACTATATTTCTGATAGTGAACATCCTGTTTTCTGGGATTTTGTTAAGTCTTGGAATGCCACTATCAGGGAGCTTTTTGTGTCTGTTCTGCCTATTTGTTGATCTTTAACTTTTAAATCTTCCAAGTTAGTCTAAAAGTAAGTTTGGTGTCATAACTCTCTGTATAAAATGATTGGTAGAGCTGGCTGTATTTTGGGAGACAAATGCAGTGATAACTGGGTCATAATGATCCGATGTCTGCAGTGTCTGTTCTGCACTACCTTGTATGATCAGAAGGTGGTTTTGATGATGACTATTGGGAATGCTGTATTATGCTACTTAGGACATTATTTGGAGGATTCTATTTCTGACATCATATTTGAAAATAAGCTGAAAGTCATCTTGAAGGAATTGTTGTCAAAGATCATTACATGGAGGTAACTAGTTTGCTTGTTTCTGAAATGCCTTTTTTTTCCCTTTCTCCCAGAAAAGGAGCAAATCGGTACCTAACTGTAAGAAAAAAGGATGGATCAGAACTAAAACGTGGAGTAATGACTTGTGCCTTAACTCCTGGTACAAAACACGCTGTTCATACTTTAATTCGGAATTTTCCTGTCACAAATAAAGAACGAACAGAACTTCTACCAAAGACAGAACGAGGAAATGCCTATGCTGTCGAATCTGGTATGTTCAGTGTGGCTTGTGATATGGACTTGTTAATCAACACTAAAAAAAACAACCCGCAACTCAACCCCAAAACAAACCCCTCTGTCTACCATCTCTTCTTTTATCCTATCTGACACTCTTCTTTCCAAACAAAACAAATAATTTTCTTGACTTTTGATTGTTAATATAGGGTTTTTTAGAACTGGTGCCATAAGGTGCTCAGACAGTCATGTCACCTACATTGCAATGTCTCCCCTGAATCAAGTTAATTTTGATTCTTTCAGCCAATTTCAGCCATATTTTTTTTTTTAATACAATTGTGAAATATAGATTCCTGCAATTTCCATGGCATAAGACTAAAGAGACAAGTGTTACCATCACTCTGTTTAAGAATATCCTTAAGACAATATGAGACTGGCTGTTGTACCTTTAAGAATCCATGTACTTGATAAAATAAGAAATTCATATTTTGTTTTGTCACCTAAAATAGATTCGGTGTCTAAGAGCTATTAAGTAAACTTGGGTTATTATGTAAACTTACTGCTTTCTAGCATATATCAAGTTCTCTGGAAGGCAAACCCCTGATATAAAATGTTTTTTTAAACAATGCTTTTAACATGGCTGTTGCCTTAAGAGTTTGTAAAAGTTATGTTGTGTTTCTGTGTACAAAGCTGGGTGTAGTGAATAGAGAACATGTCAGTATGCCTTCTTTCAATGGATATTTCTGATTCACTTTGTTCATGCTTTAAGTGCTTCCTTTGCTAATTTTCTTTCTCAGTTGTTTCATTAGTTTAATAGGATTGTTTAGTGAACAGAGGGAAACTATAATGAAAGTACCCAAAAGAATTTCTTAGGGATGTAGGGTTTAAATTAATGAATTGTGTAAAATTTATCTTTCTTTACTTCTCCAGAATGGTCTTGGCTCTTTTGCTATTAGTCTGTGTCTGTCTTGGTCAAACAGTGTTTGTAATTTAATATATGAATCTGTTAATTGCATTAAATAATTGCATTATGCCTATATAATTGCATTAAAATTGTGTTTACAGTGATCTTCTCAGTGATTCTTCTGGAAAATAATTGTTAAGGAATTATAGAGTATCATTTGACCTACTGATGTCGAAGTAGTCTCCTCAGAGGAGTGCAGGGTTGTTTAGCTACTTGTGTGCTGCTTTCTGATACATCACACTCTGTTTGGCTCCAGGGCTCTTGATACATCATGTTTTAGTTAGAATGTGTTAAGACAAATCTTACAGACTAGACCATTAGGTTGTGTAAGACTGACTGAAAGCAGGTCTTAAAAGACCAATAATGACATGCAGGAAGGCATATGAAGCACGGTAGAGTTGTCTCTTTGCTGGAAAACACTGGTGAGTTTGGAATAACTTAAATGTTTAAATCTGTGGTGGATTTTTCTAGACAAACTCTTGAGATGGGATTATGTAAACAGGTATGAAAGGCCAGAAAGTCTCTGATTTAGTTTCTATTTGTCTTTAAGCTTTTCATGCCTTTTTTTAACTTGAGCAATGCACTGTGATAATTCAGTTGTGTTCAAAATTTCTATGAAAGTAAAAAATCCTTTGAACTGTATTTGTTTCATGAAGTACCATAACAGGATATGTTACCTTGAAAATCACTTCTAAATATGTCATGGGTTTCTCACTTTATCAACAGGGTTGCTAATAAAATCAGGAGTGTTCATTTTTCAGTACAGTTTTAACCAGTGCTTTAGTAACCTTCCTTTATAATTTATTGACTTCCTTTCACAGAAAACAAAGAAGTGAACAAGACAAGTGGACGACTTAGTGATGGTATCCCCCAGGTTCCAGTGAAAAGAGGGGAATCCGAGTTTGATTCCTTCAGGCAATCACTACCAGTTTTTGAAAAACAGGAAGAAATTGTTAAAATAATAAAGGACCATAAAGTTGTTTTGATTGTAGGAGAGACTGGATCAGGAAAAACTACTCAAGTACGTTTCTTTAAGGAAATAGAAAACATACCAGTATTTATACTGTAATAGTTCTGTAATAAGGAATTTTTTATTTTAGTTTTAAGGCTTTTGTTTTCCTACGTAGTTCAAAGTCTAATGTTCCACTTAACTTTTTTTCTTTGCAATACTAATCCAGCAGATACATATTAAAAGCATAAATTATTCTGCACAATTATTTGATGGATATCAGTTTTTCATTAAAATAATGATAGAATATTGAAGGGAGAGTAGCTTGCAGTTTTGTATACTCTTCCTTCTAAAGCTAGTTCCTATTATCTAGAGTACTACTGGGTTACAATGAAAGATTATCTACAGGGTGTTGTACAGAGATTTCCCTGAAGCAGGAGAGAGAAGCTTCAGTTTTTGATTGTTTGGTAGTTTGTTGTTGTGTCTTGTTTGAAAGAGATTAAACTTAGCAGCCAAAATTAATTTTTGTGGCCTTTTTTTGCCACTTGAGGTACATTTGCGATGAGATCCAATTGTGAGTCATTTTGCAACATGTGGGATACTGAGGTGTAGTTAAATTGTTTCATTGTGATAAAAAAATTATGAGTCTATCAAATTAAAAAGTAAATTTATACCACTTCTTTACAGATCCCCCAGTTTATTCTTGATGACTGTCACAAAAATGGAATTCCCTGCCGCATATTTTGCACTCAGCCAAGACGTTTGGCAGCACTTGCTGTGGCTGAAAGAGTGGCAGCAGAAAGAAGAGAAAAGATTGGCCAGACAGTTGGTTATCAGATCCGATTAGAAAGCAGGTACTGATAACATTTCTTAACATCAGTTGATCTGGTACTGGTGTTTTGTGTCTTTAGTCACATGGTTGTTTAAGCTAGAATATTTGGGGTACAGCCCAGTAAAATATCACTGTGTATAGTATAAGTAGGATACATTATTTTGGGTAATGAACATTTTAAGAGTTGAAATGGGTGGCTCTTCTCCTGCCTTTTGCGGTTTCATTGGGTAAGTTGCTCTACAGAACTGAACTGCAAGTGCTTTGTTTTGATTTCTTCTTGGGAGTATGTGTGTGGCTATCTTTGTCCTCTCTATCATAGAGGTCCTTTTAACATAGATAAATCCAAAAGTTCTGCAAGCTTTGAGAATCGGTAGGAAGACCAGCATGCTGTGACAAAAGCTGTGTAGGGAGAGTTGGTAGGGCACAGAAAAGGGAAAATGACAAAATAGGAAAGTGCTCAGTGATGTTGAGCATTACCAATCTGCTGTGGAGGACCCCAATAGCAGAGCAGGTGGTTGCCCAAAGTAGGCTGTGACCCTGTGGGAAGCCTGTGCTGGAACAGGCTCCTGACACGACAGATGGCCCTGCAGAGAATGGAGTTTTCACTGGGGCAGTGTTGCTGGTGGGACTTGTGAACCCCATGCTGGAGCAGTCTGTTCCTGAAGGGCTGTACCACATGGGAGGGACCTACTGGAGCAATTTGTGAAGAGTGTGAAAAATCCAACACCCCCCCACATCCCACACGCACAGAGGAGGAGGAAGGAGCAGCAGAGACAAGATGCTGTGAATTGACCACAGCCTCTATTCCATGTTCCCTTGTGCACTGAGGGGTAGGAAATAGAGAAAATTGGAAGTTAAACCTGGGAAGAAGGGTGGGGTGGGGGAAGTGTTGTAACATTTGATTCTGTTGCTCATTACCCTAACTGGATTTAATTGGTATACACTAAACCAAGTTGCAGAAGTCAAGTCTCTTTTGCCCATAATGGTAACTGGTGAGTGATCTCCCCCTGTCATTACCTTGACCCTTTTGTTGAATTTCTTCTCCCCTGTCCAGCTGAGGAGGAGAGGGATAGAACAGCCTGGGTGGGTGCCTGGCATTCAGCCAAGGTCAAGCTAGCACATGTAGACGCACACAAAGACTGTATCTGAAGGTATTCTGAAGAATTGTAACCTGTTTTTTTCAATTTTCCAGAAAATTAATGCAACATGGTGAGGTTCTCAAGATTCTGTTTTATTTGCTTATAAATCTCCTTGTATTGAATCCCTTGTCTGAAGTTTTGGAGCATTAGCACCAAGAATCCTTAGGAACTCTTGGGGAACAGGCATAGTTTATAAACAAATATTATGCGTGAACTCTTAGGTGACAGAACTGTGATTTCATTTTAATTTTCAGTAAATAGTGGAAAGCTAGCAGCATTTCAATGGTGAAAAAGGCTGAAGTATCTTCGTTCACTGTTCACTAGGGTTTCTCCAAAGACACTGGTAACCTTTTGCACTAATGGCATACTGCTTCGCACGCTGATGGCAGGAGACAGCACCCTATCGACTGTGACACACATTATTGTGGTAAGGATCTTGTATTTTGTGTGAGCTGGAGCAGTGTGTATTGTTTCTTAATTGGAAGATGAGACCCTAGTTTTCTGTACTAATTTGATGGACGTTTAAGGTGTTTTTGTTAAGTTAGAATCTGAATTAACTTTAAGGAGTTACTGATTGTTTTACTGTAAATGCATATTTTTCTGGGGTTTGTTCTTTTTTTTCTTGTAAAAACATCTTAAATTAGTTTGTGTCAGCAGTTAGTTTTGGAACTGTGATGTGGCTGTGGAGGGCAGAGGTCAAAATTTTTCTGAATATCCTCTGTCAGCAGAAAAGCCTTAGGAAGGCTTACATAGATAACACGGCTCAGTGCAAGTGTTTCTGTTACCGTATACGTGATTTTGCAGTTCCAAGCTTGCAGTCCCTTTGTTTGCCCAATGTTTTCAACATAAAATGTAGTCTAATTTCTAGCAAGTTATTTGTGTTCATGTATGATTATACAAATTTCCTATTGTGAAGTTAGATAAGTCAGTGGAACCAAAAGGCTTACTGCAAGTTCTCCACTGCTGGAAAGAGAAAAAAAAAACCGTGGTAATTTTAGGTGCCTGTCTGTTTGCCAAGGAGGCAAAAAGCTCAAGAATGGTTTGTGCATTCTTGACTTCATCCTGCAAATCTTGTTCTTGATTCATACACTCAGAGTATAAAACTAAACAGAAGATTGACAAAGACGATTAATCTGACATGTGCCTTAATGATAAGCTTTGTGCATGATTTAATGGATCTAAGAAATCTTATCTTCTTTTCTCGTTGTGTGATATCACATATGTGGTATCATATTTTATACTTTTAATTTTTACCAGTTGTGAAGGGTAATTTTATTGAAAGAATATTTGTTGGATTTGCAGTTTGTGGCATTATCTTGAAAATGAGATTCAAGTGCAAGAATTAGAGAATTTCAGATACTCATTTTGATCTCTGAAATTAAGGTCTGTGGAGGGTTGTACATTACAGTGCAGTCTGCTCTGATACCTGTATAAAACTCCCTGAAGTATTTTCTTTTACTTTTGGATAGTTTAAAAAAAATCCTTCTGAAGCTAAACTTAAACATTTTAATGCCTCTGAAATGCACCAAATTATATATTTTAGTTTAAAAAAAATAATATTTAAATAATATTTAATATTTTAAAAAAGTTATGCTCTTGGATCTGTGGTTTTTACCTGTTTTTTTTCTTTTCTTTTTTTTTTTTTTTTTTTTTTTTTTTAATTTTTTTTGCTTTCTTTCCTTTCATACAGGATGAAGTACATGAGAGGGATAGGTTCAGTGACTTCTTGCTAATAAAACTGAGAGATGTGTTGCAAAGCCAGGCTAATTTAAAACTAATTATTTCTAGTGCTGCTCTGGATGCAGATCTCTTTATTAGGTATTTTGGATGTTGCCCAGTAATACACAGTAAGTACTTAGCAGATCTGTCCTGAGACTCATAGATCTTAACTGAACTGTACCAAACCATTCTGAGTAAAGGCACATGATAAATACACTGACAGTTACCAGCAGTGGTTGTTCTTTGTTTGCTCATGTTTGTTATTTCTTATCTATTTGCATGTACCTCAGAGAGAAGTGTTTTTATCTGTGGATATTCTGTAAATGCAGGGATGTCCTGGTCCCCTCCACGTTCAATTCCAGAAGGAAAATGTCCTTAAAATGCTGGTCTGCATAGTGATAAAGACCCTAGGATTTACAAGAGTGGGATCTCTATTAGTATATTCCAGTAGATTCCAGTTCTGGCTTCAGAGATTGCTGCTGATTACTAGATAAAGCTCAGATAACTAAATCCATTTCAGCAATGCAGTCGTTGCTAATTGAGGTTTATGTTTTATTCATATGATTCTTTGCTTCGTTTAGAATTTTCTACACAAGTCATTGGTTAATTTTAGGGAAAGTTCATGAGAAAGAGTTATTTTTTCTGTTTACATATAAAAGTGTTCATTTCTGGTTTTCAGTTTGGAATTGTTGCCTAGGAAAATAAGGCTTGCAGCTTGTTGGAGGCATGAATCTGGAAGTTACACATGATTTTAATATTTGACAAATTGTTTTTGGAGATGAAAAACCTCATTGCAGTTTTTTTTGTGGCTTTCCAATTTACTTTTTTTGCATTTTCTTGTCCTTTTAGATCAATAGGTTTATTTTGGAAATTCTGACTATCTTTCTTCAGTTTACTACAGTGGTTATACTGTCATCACATACAGAACTTGACAGGATAATCACAATTGAAAAGATGCGTTTTTCAGTTCTGCTATTGTAAGAATTAAAAAAAGAGGGTTTACATATTTTGTCTGATAATACCATGAAAAAGGTTTGATTCTTCAGCGGTATAGGTGACACAATCCTGATCACAGACACCAGCATTTTTTAGTTGTGGGTTTCTGCAGAACGCAGAGTTTGTGATTAGTGTTAGAAGAACTTCATCCATGACAGCTTCTAAAAGTGTGTGAATTGTTGTTCTTTCTGAAGGAGAGAAAAGTCCTAGGTGATAAGACCTTAGTCATCGTAAATGTTTGATAAGAAACTAGAATAAATATTAATTCTTCCTGTGCAAAAACATAATGTAATATCCATAAATAAGAAAAGAGTGATGTTAAAAGAAAAATTGGGGTAAGTTGTTGGGAGAGAAGACCATGGGAAGTAGTCAGTAAAAAAAGCTGCAGTGGGTGGCTGCACTGATTGAGGATGTGGAGAGAAGTCCATCTCCTCAAGTACTTCTCATGAAAGGAGGTGGTTGAGTACAGACGTGGCAGGCTGCTCTTGGGGTCTTACACTAAAACTACCTTAATTGCTCTTATATTAAATAATTCAGGCAGCTGACACAGTGAATTCTTTTTTGTACACCTAAACAAAAGTGGCTATTTTCTTCTAATTTGATAAAATTGCAGTAAGTAACTGTCAGTCTTCTATCTCTTGCTATTAACAATTAATAGAATTGATGAGGTTAATGAAGAGCCAGGTATGCAGCTGGCATTTCCTATTTGAATTTTTTTCATGGCCCAGTTGCTTAAAGAAAATAAACTCAGGTGATGATACTCTTCCAAGACTTTCCATGGAACATAATAATTTATTGAATCAGGCCTAATCATGTTTAACTCACTTTCCTGTCTATAAAAACTACTTTTAAGAACTTATGCTCTTAAAACAAAGCTGCGAGTATCTAATCTTCTATGAATTATTTCTACTTTTAGTCCAAGGAAGACCTTTTGAAGTTAAAGAGATGTTTTTGGAGGACATTTTACGAAGTACTGGATATACAACCAAGGAGATGGTAAAATACAGAAAAGAGAAGCAGCAAGGTTGGTGGAATTCTTAATTGTTATGGCTTGACATTGAATCTCATTGATTGATTGAACAACAAATAAAGTGATTCCCTGTTAAAATTCTAGTCAGATTGTTAAATGAGATATGATTAGATGACAACAAGTATCTTTAAAACTCTATGTTTACATTGTTGACATAAACTGTGATGAAAAAAAAAGATTCTTTTTACTAAATAGTAAATATTATTTACTTTCAGTAAATACTCTTACCCAGTTGATAAATGTTGTACTTTTCCTAATTATTATGAAGTAGAATTACATACATGTGGGGGCTTTACTCACATGAAAAGTATAGAAACATAAGATGCAATATGCTGACATTTAGGTCCAAATTTCAGTGCAGCCATTAGAGAAGGCAGGATTTTGTACAACTTGCACAAAAGTGGTTTCTACTTTTAACATTTTTCAAGGCATTCTTCAGACATGGATACATTTAGCATCTTAGGTGAAGGAGCAGTAACACACTTGAACCAAATATAGGGGATTCTTTTCAACTGATTTAAGTATTTGAGTACATTGATCACAATATTTTAAGAAGTTTTCCTGACAGCTGAAAGTAATGATCCTCATGGGTATTTAAAAAAAATTAGAAAATGCCAACCCCCAACACAATCCTAACTACATATTTATCATCGTGCTCAGCTCTGATCACTGTGGGGAGTGAAGCTGAGTTGAGATACTGATGGATTTTACTGGTTTTTTTAACCTATACACAAAAATTAGTTGTTGCATGCAAGCGTTACGTCACTGCTCCTTGGCATTTCACTTCTGGAGAAAGATCTGGATTGAGAGTTGTGTAGTAGTTACTTAGGAAGCTTGTCAGAATGCAGCAAGTTGCAGTCTTAATGAGTTAAGCAACCAAGCAGTATTTCATACCTTGTTCTTATAGCAGATGTTTGCAGTGGTGCATTTTGGGTGCCCTTAATCATGGAATTTATTGAACAGGTAACAATGTTCTGGATTAAATAAGAGATCAAATAGTTTTAAATTTGTGATTTGGTACAGCTGGTTTTTTTAAACTGAAATTAATGGGTAAGTAGGATGCCTGTAAAACTTTTCATGGAAATCCTTTATGCATTGTAGAAGAAAAACAGCAAAGCACTCTTACTGAGTGGTGTTCTGTTCAAGAAAATAGTAGTAAGCTGGAACCTGAGAGACCAAGATCTGTCCTAAGGGCAACTGAAGAGTGTAGTCTGTTGGGTGATGAGAGTGACACAGTATTTAATCAACTGGTAAGTTTTTCCTTTTGTTGGGAGATATGTCTAAATCTGCTTTAAAATTTGTTTTCCAAAGATACTACTCCTGTAGAGTTTCTTAAAGGATGTTAACATATTTTATAGATGATATTTTTAAAATTTTCATCAACTGTTGTAGCTGAAGTGTACTTTTCACTTAAAATGGTTTGTACATAACTTTTCTTCAGCTTAAATGGCTGAACTACCATGGCTGAAAATACATGCATATGATAGAATGAATGCTTTAACTGGTACTGAATTCAGGATTTCTGATTGTTACTTGGAAAAGCAGCTGTTCAGTTTCTCATGTGTAATATATGAGACTAAAGATAAGTCTTGGAAGACATCCGTCTTTTTCAATACTGTTATTTCTCTTCAGACTGAAAAAGATGTGAATTGCCTTGAACTATGGTTAATAAAAGAAATGGATTCTTGTCTTTCTGACATCTGGTTGCATAAAGATATTGATGCCTTTGCTCAGGTGTTCCATCTCATTTTAACTGAGAATGTCAGTGGTAAGTCTGTCATCTTACTACATAAAAAAAAACAATAGCAAAATGACTTGGGTTTCTGTGGCTGCTCTGTCTCCAGGTTCAGACATTGTTACACTTAAATTGTGATGCCTATTGGAAAAGTGACTAGGATTAACAGAATTAATGAATTGTTCAGTTATATTTTGTTTGTACTTGTTTTGAAGTACTAGCAGATGTTATGGTGTGTCTAAAGTAGTATTAAATTCACATGAACTGAGTGGTGGGATGAAGTCAGAAAACAAATTCTCTCTGACTTGGATTTTAAAAGTCATGTAAGCCAGATTCATACCACATTTGGGTGAAAAAGTAAGAATGTTTTTATTTGGTTTGCTGGTTTATTTATTTACTTATTTCTTTGTAATTCTCAGTTGATTATAGGCACAGTGAAACCAGTGCGACTGCACTAATGATTGCTTCAGGGAGAGGCTTTTTGACTCAAGTAGAGCAGCTGATCAGTATGGGAGCAGATATCCACTGCAGATCATCCAACGGCTGGTAAAAACAAACAGACAAACCAAAACATAGATTTATTTGTCAATATACAAATGAGAAAGAAATTTCTATTGCGTTTCAACTAGTTGCTAACTTAATAGACTACTGTAAGCAGTAGTAAATGTTGACATTCAAAACATTTTCTAAGTTCCGTTCATTACTTTGAATTCTGGAAATTATAAATTGAATTCTTAATTCAGAGTCTTAGGCTTTGTGTCTTTTGAAGAGAGAAGTTTAAAAAAGATTTCTTTGTACTCTTTCAGGATGGCTGTGGACTGGGCTAAGCGCTTTGGACAGACAGAGGTTGTTGACCTGTTGGAATCCTACAGGTAAGCTAGAACTACTTTGCAGAAGTAGTTGAAGGGAAATGTTGAAGGAATTTTGCATTTTATCTTCTAATCAGAAGAGTTCTTAGCTTTTTATGCCTTTAAATCTGACCTAAATATCAGGATTTATTTGAGACCAGGAATGTTTCAAAAACACAGTCTTTAAAAAAAAGAAGTGTTTGTATTCAGTATATTTCAGTGATTATGTTTGTGCAAATCATAATATAGCTAGAGTTGTGTAGACTTCTTTCATATTATTATGATCCTTCTGATTTGGGTATTGCTATCATGTTTATATGTCTAGGCCAGATATGGATCTAGTGACATATATAAATAGTCAGAGATAGTGATTCTATCATATACCATTTTAATTTCAGATGCTTATTTAGGAAATAAATCTGTTGTGTTTTTATCTATACATTGTTGTCTATACATAGTAGCCATGTTAAAGAAACTTAAGTAAAGTTTACACTAAGTCATTCAAGAATTGGTTTCTGATTAACTTACAGTTCAGTTATCACTTTGTAGAGACCAGTGTTTTTAGAACACTGTTTAGTGTAGTTTCCATTTGTGTTGTACCTACTTATGGGACGAAAACATGGGAAATACATTTCTTTTAAATACTTTTTATTTAACAGGTCAACGAGTAGTGTCTTTATACTTTGAGTTCTGACACTTTGCTTATGGTTGTGTTTCAGTGAAGAGTAAGAAAGTTATGCTAAAAGTTGAAGTTTCATGCTTTGTTGGATTACACTTAAATCAGTGAACAGTAATTGTATTTTGGAGGTGCTGTTCTGCTACGCTTTAAAAATTGAAAGGAGTAGTCTTGGTGTAGATCTAAGTTTAGTGGTTGAATGCAAACCAGAAGCAAACAGCCTTGACTATGGTCTGTGTGTTTGTCTTACTTTAGTGCTTCAGCAGGATTTGGAAATCTGGATGAAAGCTCCCTGGTCCGAACAAGTGGTAGTGACCTTAGTGCAGAAGACAGAGAACTGTTGACAGCTTATCATCACAGTTTTGATGACGAAAAAGTGGATCTGGACCTCATTATGCACTTACTTTACAATATCTGTTATGGTTGTGAGACCGGTGAGTATAAACACACACTCCCAGTAAATGAGTGTGCATCAGCCTTTGATGAATCTTGCCCTACTTTTGGAAACACCAAATAGGTAAAACCTTCCAAGTGCTAGTCTGCACAGTACTGAAACATATTTTAAGTGAATTTGCTGCTTAGCTCTGCAAACCCACTTCTTTTTCAGGAGCAATTTTAATATTTCTTCCTGGATATGATGAGATAGTTAGCCTGAGGGACCGTATTCTTTTTGATGACAGGAGATTTGCTGACAATGCTCACAGGTAAAGCCTCTAGTTCCTATGATTGAGGTTTTCATTGCATCTTTTAAAAGTACTTAAACGTGCTCTTTGTCTTGCATTAGCTATCAGGTTTTCATGCTTCATTCAAATATGCAAACTTTGGATCAGAAGAAAGTGCTTAAAAGTCCGCCTCCTGGTGTGCGCAAAATAGTAAGTGTTAGATGACTTTGTCAGATATTATATTAATCTCTTTTGTCTTAGCTTGTAACTAGTTTTGGTTGTTTCTTTTTTATTTGCAGATTCTTTCTACAAATATAGCAGAAACCAGCATAACAGTCAATGACGTTGTATTTGTTATTGACTCAGGCAAGGTGAAAGAGGTATGATTGGTTAAAACTTTCTGTGACAAGTAAACTTCCTCGTGTTATTCTGTAATATATAATAGGTAAATTTTAGAGTACTCTTTTTTTATAGTAGCCTGAGAGCTAGTGCATGTCAGGTAACAATGATCACTGAGAAGTTTTGATATTAGTTTTGTGACAAATAGTGTAAATAATTAGATTTTAATAAACCTTCTAAAAAGTATTGTAAATTGCAATGTTGGTATTTTTTTTCTTTAATTTATAGTTTCTGTTAGTTTTTTAAAAACAAGTCCAGATGTTTAGACTGCCATATTTCTGAGACTTAAGAGAGCACTGGGAATTCCCTTTGTCCTACTATTGTGTCATGTCCAAATCAAGTCCATTAAGTTTTTTAATGCTTCTGATGTGTTGCATAGCCATTCCCAAATTACAAGATAGTATAATGATGTTGTTTAATACCTATTATATGCCTTTGAAAATGAAGTTGGATTTCACAAGGGAGATACATGCCAAATTTCTAAAGTTCCCATTGTATTACAATTTTTTTGTAATTTTGCATCAAACATAAGAAAATAAGGATATAGTTTCCAAGTAAGACAAAGAAGGAAACTTGGCTCAATACAATAACATATTTTCTCCTGATTTGCGATAATTCAAAATACAGTCCATATCTTCTATTGATTAATACTTAACTACTTACTGGAAAGAAAACTTCAATTTAGGAAACTGTATAATGGAATATATATTCCAAGGATAATGGAATACATGTATTATAAATTCAGTTGAAAGGAAGTACTTCACAGTATGCCTTTGTCCCAGAAGCTGCTGGTGTTTGTTCAAATTATTTTTACTGTTTTTTGAAGAACTTCTATTAATAGCTTATTAATAACTTTTATTATGTATCATGGTTAATCGTGAGTTTATGTTCTTTGCTCTGCTTTTATAGAAGTCTTTTGATGCACTGAGTTGTGTTACAATGCTTAAAATGGTGTGGATTTCCAAAGCTAGTGCTATCCAGAGAAAAGGCAGGTAATAAATGCTTTTTACTGATTTTTCTTTTGCATATATCCATCCCGTTTGTTTAGAGTAAAGTACAAACCTATAGCAGCCACACTGGATAATGTTTCTAGCCTAGTCCAGTATCATGTTGAGCAATGGCTAATACTACTTCTCTGCAGTAAATTAAGAGTTGGCATGTATTTTCTTGGAGTAATTTCCCAAGATAGAGAACAATGACACTCAAGAATGTCCCAGAGCTTACTTTAGGGCTAGGTTGTTTTTCCCCCATAAACTTACTTCCTCTTTCTGCTATGTAGCACCAAGAGCCACAGTAACTTGTCTGTGCGCAGAGAACTGCCTAGTGGTAGTTTTTAATTGATACCCTAGCATCCCTTCATTAGAAGGGACACTGAGCAGGGATTCCATGTTGACCATCTCCAAAGTATTTATGACTTAACAGGCCATGATCACACTGTTCCCAGTGCAGCAAGTGGCTGAGAAGTTATGTGTGTGGACAGCAGCAAATGCCTATTTGGAGACATGTTTTCATTGTCCTCCAGGTTTTTAAGCACGAATTGTGAACATTTGCCATCTCAGTTCTTCATTCACATCTTGTATGGTCTTCATTCTACTGTTTACATCTTAGTCTTCTAACTGGGGAATTTGAAGAGGAGAAAATAAAGTTTACAGCTTAGATTGTTTATGGCACAAGGTGGCTGAGATTTGGATTGATCTCAAGTTAGCAAAAAAACCTATATCACTTTATTTAGATAGCTCTTACTTTTTTTTCTCCAGATCTTTCAGTGTAGGGTTAAAATTATAATAATTATTAAAAATACTTTCTTGTAATAAAATTGCATAAATTTCCATACTGTCAAAAAGAACTAATGTACTGGAAAACTCTTTTAATTCATATGAGGGACTTTCTCTTAACAACAAAATTACCATTCTCTTAGACTTTCTTCTGCATTTGCATTTTAACTTTGTATGGGTTTGGTTTTTGTTTTTTTTTTTTTTTTTGGTTGGATAATTTTCACAGTTTCCCACATTTTATTTTCCAGGGCTGGGCGCTGTCAGCCTGGAGTCTGTTTTCGTCTCTTCAGCAGGCTCCGATTTGAGAATATGTTGGAATTTCAGACTCCAGAACTTCTAAGAATGCCACTTCAGGTGCGTGTTCACTTAGAAGTTCCAACTTTAAAAGCATATTATCAGCAGACCATTCTAATAACTCCAAAAAGTTGTGTAGGTATTTTCTCTTTCCCAATACCAATAATAGTTTTTTTCTTCTTTTGAATTTGCAGGAGCTTTGTTTACACACAAAACTTCTGGCTCCAATTAATTGTCCAGTTGTTGATTTTCTTATGAAAGCTCCTGATCCTCCACCAGCATTAATTGTGAAAAATGCTCTGCAAATGCTGAAGGTCAGCAGAGAAATACATTTAGATGGGAATTGTGTTTAAGTAGTATTTGTTGTGTGGTAACATATCTTCCTGACTTAATTGTACTGAAAGTCTTGTCCACTTACTTAAGGATGCTTTGATTTTTTGTTTATTTTCATTTTGTGTGTGTGTGTGTGTGTGTTTCCATGTTAAGGGAAGGGACTACTGTAAAATCGTGTCTTGAACTGAAACTAGTTGGACTTGTTTCTTTAGAGTGTTTGGGAGCAAATCTAGATAATGCCCAATATTTGCATCCTTTCTGCTTTCATTGTAAATTAATTGTGCCCACTTTGCCCTTTCTCCCCTTGCCCCTACATCGCCACCATTTTTCTTTTTTCAAACAGACGATCGATGCCATGGACCCTTGGGAAGATCTCACTGAACTTGGTTATCATCTCACTGACTTGCCAGTGGAGCCACACCTTGGTAAAATGGTGTTGTGCGCCGTTGTTCTGAAGTGCCTGGATCCTGTTCTTACCATTGCTTGTGCTCTTGCCTACCGAGACCCTTTTGTGCTGCCCACGCTGGCCTCTCAAAAGCGTGCAGCCATGCTGTGTAGGAAGCGTTTTACTGCAGGAACCTTCAGCGACCACATGGTGCTTCTCAGGGCTTTTCAGGTAGCCTTTCAGAACGAGGATTGTGCACGCATCAGAGTAAATGACCTACCAACCAAGCTGGGTATAGAATGGGAGACTGTGGCTTTCCTGTATATTGGACTCATAGATTTCTGAGGGGCACGTTCTGTCTGATCTTTTCAAACCTGGTTAAATTTTGTAAGTTCCAGCAAGATGCCACTTTATATCCTGTTACATGGAGAACCTAAAACAGTGATCTTGACATAGTGATCTCTGTAATAACATAATGAACTTAAAATAACGTAATTATCATTATGTTTTGGTTAGGAAATGGGGAAAAAAATCAGGTTTGATACATTTACTTTAATTAATTGTATTGACCTAAATGTAATTTTTAAAACTATGCATTTTTAAATTTTAGATATTTGACTTAATGGGCAAATGTTAAAAAATCATTCTTTGCAGGCGTGGCAGAAGGCACGCAGTGATGGCTGGGAGAAAGCCTTCTGTGAAAAGAACTTCCTGTCTCAAGCCACAATGCAAATCATCGTAGGAATGAGAACACAGTTGCTTGGCCAGCTTAGAGCCTCAGGTAAATAGATAGGAAAAAGCTCTAACATAAATTTAGAGTTAAGTGTATACAATTTTAAGGACAATAGTGTTTACTCTAAAATTTTCCTCCCTTAAGTTGAAAAAGACCAGTACATATCCATTCTGGGCATGGGGAAAATTCTGGGGTGAGAAAATGTGGCTGGGGAGCAGTTGGCATAATTGAAAGCACCCTGATGGTTCAACATGCTGCTGTCTTGCAGTGTGAGTGATGTTTCCTTGGGTTTCTACATTCTAGTAATTTTTTTCTTGAGGTAGTTGTTAGAACAAGTTCAGACCCTAGGTTCTGAGGAAGAGTCAGTTAATTTCAGCTCTAGTTGGATGTCCCTGGAGAGTGTCCTGAATAAAGAAATCCCCTTATCCCTTACTGTCAGTGCGCCCAATCTTCAAGTGCCTGGCTTGTGCCTCGCATGCTCCTCTTGATCCAAAGGCAGTTTATGGTCTGGGGTCTCCTAGTGCCTCAGTGTGGGCAGCCAATTACCTGCTCTTATATTCCAGCTTAAGCTAGTCATGGGGCCTTCCAAGGTCTCATCCTTTATCCAAAGGTATTTGTTAGTTTTCCTGCTTAGCTGTTCATGCTAACAAACAGTTCAAACAAACTACAATATAGTGTAGATAACAAACCTATACTGTATTTAAAGTTCACCTACACTAGGTTTTGTGCAGGCCCACTCATGGTAAGTTGTAAGCAAGTTGCAATTAAATTACACAATATCTAATATTCTGTTAAGTAAGGCAGTATTGTAAAAAGTAATTGTATTCTACATTAGTATGAAACCCCTTACCAGGAAGGGTTTCATTGTAAGGGTTTCTTCTTGATGCTGTTAATAGTGGCAGTTGACAAGAATGCAAATAATTCTTAGTTTATCTCACTTTTTCCTTTTTTCCAAGTTCCTTCTGAGAAGCAAAAAAGTAAGTCTTAAATACAGGTTAAATATAAGGCAATATAACACGCTTTTGACCTCTTTCTTTCTTCAGGTTTTGTTAGAGCCAGAGGAGGAGCTGATATTAGAGATGTTAATGCTAACTCTGAAAACTGGGCTGTAGTTAAAGCTGCCTTAGTGGCTGGCATGTATCCCAATCTTGTGCATGTAGACAGAGAGAGTCTGGTTTTAACTGCACCAAAGGAGAAGAAAGTGCGATTTCATCCTACCTCTGTTCTTAGTCAACCTCAGTATAAAAAGGTAAAGCCACTTTGAAGTTTTTAGAAAATGTAGAATGAAAAATTTGAGTTGGTTTATTTTTCCAGTATTTGAGTTAGTCCTGCTAAGTGGATTAAGACAAAACAGTAGAAAGAAAAACGTAATTGTAAAAGTATTTGAAGCAGGTAACAATCTCTGCTCATTGTTATGAGGAAGAAGTTCTGCTCTGAAACTGATATTTCTTTAGATCCTCTTTCAGAGCAAAATATTTTGTTTAATGGTGATAAGATAGCTTGTAAGTCTGATTGAATATACTTGTGCTTCTTTTATTCCTGTGTATGTAAATATTTATGTATTTATTTCTACATACATAAAATAAGAAGAAAGTTCAAATTTACTTTAAATACGTATAGATGATAAAATAGCCTAGTCTTATTTGCTCCTGCACAGATTCCCCCAGTGAATGGCCAAACTGCAGCTGTTCAGGCACTCCCTACAGACTGGCTGATATATGATGAAATGACGAGAGCTCACAGGATAGCAAACATCAGATGCTGTTCTGTTGTAACACCCATCACTGTGGCTCTCTTCTGCGGACCAGCTAGGTTACCAAGTAATGCTTTACAGGCACCTTCATCCTGTCAAGGTATACCGAAGTCTGGATTTGGAGTATTTGCATTGGTATTATACCAGTATGTGATTTGGAAAACTTATTTTTCAAGTCTATTTTCTGCATATTTTGGCTAATTTTTAAAATGACAGAGCTATATATAGTTCCTGTAGCTGTTCAGGAATAATTTTTAGGCTATGTAACAAATATCTTGAGTTTTGTGAATACTTGTAATCTTCATGACGTTTACGATTCTGGAGTCTCAGAAATGACAGTATAGTTTTTAACAAAGTAAAAATGCAACCAAAATGTTTGAAGACAGTACTAATGCTGAGAAGTGTAGTGTGTATATTTTATCTACAGCCTGGTTTATTTGATACTTTGAACCAGATGATTCAAACTGAATTATGTAGTTACTGTTAACATGGCACATAATCACATTACCTCCAGTTGATACATGCATTTTAAAGATTATTTTCTACGGATAACTTTTAATGTCAATTAACTGTATCATTGGCTAGAAGTAATAAGATAATTCATTAAAATTTTGTTTTTTTCATATTTAAATGGAGTGCTGTAAAAATAGAAGCAAAAATAATCTATTTGTTGTCAGTTCTGTAGAAATATTAGTTTGAATTGAAGTAAGAGTCCAAGCTGACTTTCCTAACTTGCTCTGAAACTGTTACCCTTAAAATAGTGTTAATGATGATTGAATTGTACTTCGAAGAAGAAAATGGAATCCTAAATAGCCATGTGCATTTAAAACTTTTTTTCTTAATGCGACTTTAAATATATTGTTATACTAAGAGATAAAGCATAGAGCAAATGTGTGGTTTTGCAACCAACTTCAGGCAAAAGTTTGATAATGTCTTGTTATTGATGAAGATACATGAAAGAGGTCGCATCAATATAGGTATTTATATAGTAGGGCACTTAAGACATCTGGGAACATGTTCTTAACTGAACTAAAGATTTTCCCTGGGGTGTATATGCAAAAATGAAAAGTGTGTTTACAAATATTTACATTTTAAGTAAAAATTTAGAAGGAAAATTAACTTATCGCTGGTAGTACAGTATTGCTCAAGTTTTTGTATGTAAGTGTAAATAATACAGAAATGTTAATGTGCCTTTTATATTTGATTCAGGAGACAGGGTAACCAGTGATAGCAGTGACAGTGAGATGGAGGATAGAACGACTTCTAATGTATCACTACTGAAGCTAGATGATTGGCTTCACTTCAAACTGGATGCTGAAGTACGTAATCTATCACTTCCATGCTTGTTTTGTGTAGAAGAATATTTATGCCTTACCAACCTAAAAAGATTCCTAAAACAGTTGGATAACCAAAACTTTACTGTAAGAATGGCTGTTGTGATCCATTCAGGTCTCTCAAATTTACAGGAAAACATATTAAATGATTTAACCTTTATTCCATGAATTCAGTAAGAAATATGAAAAAACATACAAACAGGGACTCAATCTCCTTTTGTCCGGGCTAGTCAAATTGTGTGAATTCACATATTCACCATCCAAGTTGTAGGGCTTCCTCTGGGTAACAACCCATAGCTCTTAAACCTTGCACCTGTGAGCACAAAGAATTAAATAATTAGTTACCTGGCTACGTGCTCATTCTTCTTCCTCTGTCACGGTTTGGCTGTCCTACATACCACACTGGGAAGCAGGAAAGCCTCAGCAGTCAGCTGCTGTTGAATCTACTTCAGAAGCACTTTGAGTAAGCTGATGTTTTATAATTTCCAGCTTGGCAGTTTGATCCGTTTCCATAAATTAATAGATTCTGAAGAAACTGCCAGACAAAAGAAAATTGCTGCAGGGAACAGCAAGCTGCAGGTTGTAGTGGCTGCGTAATTACCCTTCTGCTTTTTGTGGTCCCCTGTACTGCCTCTGTGGTGCTCCCAGCCCACAAGACCTTAGCTTGAGGTGGTTTAACCAAAATTTGAGCAGGAGTTGAAGGAACAGTAAAAATGGCATATTGTATATTTCCTTTTCTGGGAGAACAACTAAAGTTGCTTACTAAAATGGGGCAACTGAAACTGGAACTGCTGAAAGAAAATTGCTGTCAGATTCTATAAAAAGAAGAAAAAAGCCCCAGCCTTTGAAGATACAAATCTTCTGATTATTGTGAAGCTCTGATTGTGTTAGAAGGTAGAGTAACCAGAGGTCTTTTCCATGAAGTATGTCTAAAGAGCCCATAAATACAAACTGAACTGTCAGGAAGGGTATTAGACATGAAAAGACTGCTTTTAGAAAGAAGATAAATTTTTAAAGTGAAAAATGAAAAATCCTGGGTGTTTACAGTTGAATTTTAAGTTTTGTGCAGTGCTGCATGAAATGGTTCAGAGATTATTTTGGGCACAAGGAAAGAAAAGATAACAGCTTATTGTAGATGTTAGGTTTTCTTCCCCTCCGCAGGACCTTAGTCTTGCCTTTCAGTTTGCCAGAATGCCAGCTGCTGCCAGGTAGGAAAGATGTGGGGTACCCTTTACATAAATGATCTAATATTTATTAGTCGTTAACAGAGGTGAAATTCGTTACAGGCTGCTGGTTTGCTGTTGCAACTCAGACAGAAGTGGCATAGCTTATTTCTGCGTCGTATGCGAGCTCCTTCTAAATCGTGGTCTCAAGTTGATGAAGCAACTGTAAGAGCAGTTGTAGCTGTTTTAACAGCTGAAGAACAGTCTGCAGGTTTGCAGCAGCCTTCAGGAATTGGTCAGAGACCAAGAGCTGTGGCTTCTGAAGATCACCTTTTAGCATCTACATGGAGGCCAGCTAACACCAGGAGAAGTACAGGAGAAACTGAATTCTCTGACTCCTCTGCTGAAAAGTAAGATGCTGAGATCTTCCAGGGACTGTAGCTTGTAATTTTTTTTTATCTATGAAAGCATCACTTGAATTTCTGCTAGAAGAAAGAAACAACATAAATAGACAAAGCTGAAAACTTTCGGTATTGTTCTATGCTGCGTTGCAGTTGTGGTTTCATTGAGAACTATTGATGTGTATGCTAGCTGTTTGGGAGACCAGTCAGAAATACTGTCCATGAGTTGTTCTCCTTGGGAAGTACCAGAAGAGGTTTAACCATAACATAACCATGATTTCCTATTCAGTATTTAATATGTTTTGGAATTACTGTAACATATGTAGTCATCCAGTGGGCTGATACGTAGATAGGAATTTTTCTGTGACCTCTTGCAAAACTCACTGTCTGTCTGTGTATCTGCCTTTGCTTTTTAGAGTTCTAATGAGGTCTACACGTCCCATACTTCATCAGCCAAAGAAGTACAAACGAAAAAATATTTTGCACTCCAAAGAGACTTCAGATGACAGGTCAGATCGATCATCAGTGAAGTCTGCAGACAGCAGTAGCTTCCCTAGCCCCTGTGCTAGTCCATCTTCTCCAATATCTGGAAAGGTACAGTACTCATAAACATATTACCCTGCTTTTCAAAATTAAAAGAATCTCTTGCTGATGCTTTTCAGCAGCTATCAGATACTGTATTGACAAATTAGGAACATAATGTAGGTTTTCATTGTTTGCAACCACATAATACTTCTTTTGGAATTTAAAATCAAGAATAAATACCCTTGGTTTTACTAGTTTATTACAGTAAAAATATTGTTCTTTGCAGACTTCTGAAGTAAAGCTATTCAAAGTAGGAAAAAAAAGTGCAGTTTTGGAGGGGGGGGGTTGTTTTTCTGGGCTTTTTTTTCTTAAAACTTGGTATAGGAAACAGTGACGGCATATACAGCACATACATATCTGAACTCTGTGTATTCTATCTTCCTCCATTTCTTTTATAGCATACATTGGTACTGATTCTCTTTAAGTTTTGTTTTATCTGCCTCATTATGACTGCTTGGCAGTTTTTTGATGATTATTTAATAAAGCATACATTTTGAGTGGGGTTAGTTCCATAAATCTCTCTGTAATTTTTAATTCAGCCCTGTGTTACAGGGAGAAAATTAATTTCCTGAAAATGGAAATGTGCTGCAGGCTACAGTCTAGGATGATTAATTTTGTGTCATCTGAAGTTTTCTCATACTTCAAAGAATTGTAATTAATCACTAGACTATGTAGGCCTCTTCTGCCGTAATTGTTTGCTGCCCCTCATGAATGAATTAGGATTTTGAAAAATGCTTAAAAATGTAAACTGTAGATGTAGATGTACTTTTAAGTCAATTCCGACAGTAAAAGCTGATAGATGTATGTTTCTTGTATAATCTTGTACAGGAGAGGAAAAATTCAGTGATGGGTCTGTCTGCATGTGTGTAAAACTTCAGAACTAAAACTTGGTTTATTTTATTTTATTGTATTTATTAATTTAATTTAATACTTTCAGGCTTCCAAATCACCTTCACCAAGACAAAATATGCCAGTTCGGTACTTTATAATGAAAAGCAGCAACTTGCAGAACATTGAGATTTCTCAGCAGAAGGGTATATGGTCTACTACACCGAGTAATGAACGAAAACTGAATGGAGCCTTTTGGGAAAGCAGCATGGTTTACTTAATATTTTCTGTTCAAGGGTCAGGACACTTCCAGGTGAGTCCTTAGCTGATGCCAAGTGGTGTTGTTGGTTGACGATTTAGAGGAGAGTGCAGTAAATGTCTGTGTATAAAGGCTTCTGACTTTCTAATGAGTAGAGTATTGTGCCAATGTCTCTGGTTGCTGAGGGGGAGTACTTTATTCTTCTCCAAAATAGTCCCTTTTCATCAACTGTTTTTTCCTCAAAGGATAAAACTAAAATGCCTTCCAACATAATGAGTCAGAATAACGTTTCTAATGTACATAAATGCTTTAAAAGCAGCAATGGAACAAAGAAACCCATACAAAGCAGGGGATTGCTGCCTTTTTTCTCTGCATGCCAAAATAAATGCTGTAAGTGAACAAGAAGATACAATCAAGTCACAGCTTTCTAAAGCCAGGAAACTCACAGGTCTCGAATACAAATTTTAATAAAAAGTGTTTTGCTGGAACTGTAGTTTCTCAAAGTTAGGAAACTGGAAAGTCATGTCCATGTTTCTTCCAAAGCTGTCTAGAGTTCACATTTAGCGAGGTACTTAGCAACAACTTGATTACAAATTTGTGACCAGTTTAAAGGTTACGACTTGACCTGCTAGTGCAAAGTTGAAGGTTAACTGTTTCATATGAAGTCCATTCATTTATTTAATTCCAGCATAAATAAACATGTTGTCATTATGTCTGTTCTTTCATATTTAAATTTTTCTTCCAGGGATTTGCTAGAATGGGTTCATCAATAGGGAGTGAGAAAAGTCAGGACTGGGGATCTGCTGGATTTGGAGGTGTATTTAAGGTGGAGTGGATCCGAAAAGAAAGCATTCCTTTTCAGTTTACACATCATTTGCTCAACCCTTGGAATGACAATAAGAAAGTACAAATAAGCAGAGACGGCCAGGTAGTTATTCTCTTCTAAAGTCTTTAGTTGGTAGAACTGTGTTTTGTTCATTACCTTGTTCAGCCTTGAGCTCAGCTGTGCTCATGTATGTATTAACCTGCATCATAGTTCCTTGGTGCGCATTGTACCTTCTAGTAGTGCAGAGTTACTGTTGAAGTAGTGGATTTGTTAAAATCAGGCCAGTTTCTTCTTAATTTTTTTTTTTTTAAAGATTTAAATCTGGATTTTTTCCAAAATAAAAGTGGTTTTGTTGGGTTTTTTTGTTGCTTTGGGGTTTTGTGTTTTTTTTAATTTGTGGAGGTTTGTTTCCTATTTGATTCAGATGCGTTCCCTGAGGTAATATAGTCTGTCATACCCAAATAATTGTTCATAAGTAGAGGTTTGCGTTTTCCGTAAAGCCTCAAGAGAATCTTGGTATTTGAGGTAGAATAAAGCTTAGTAATGTTCGCCAGTCTATTAAAGCTAAATGCGACTACAAAAAGCCAGAAAAGAATTAGCACAAGAATTCTTTGTGGCATTTTTGCATTCTCCTCAGTCACCTCCCAAAACATTTCCTTGATAAAAGATTCTGGAGCTAAACTTTTGTATTGTCTTCTCACTGCTTCCCCAAAACCTTTTCAGTTGTAAGAATGAGGAAGGGAGCATGCTGTAAGAACAAGGAAAGGAATGTCGCACATGTTGAAATTGACAGTGCTTCTCTTCTGAGTAGCTCTTAAGACCTAAAGAATCTCAACAATATCAAGAAAAAGTGATTTATACTAATATCTGTGATTCCACCAAGAGCCACTCCGTTATTTGTCATCTGCCTTTCCACATTTTCCACCACATTTACTGGAATTAATAGCTGTGGACAATAATGATCTTTACTTAATAAGGAAGCGACCTGTGGAAGGCAAGAATTATATGGTGCACCTGTTCTTGCGATGGTGCGTTCTTGGGGAATTCTTTTCTGAGAATTGACATCTTGCCTGAAACAAAAAAAACCCAAACAACCAACCTGTATGCCGGGATTGCTTATGAACGTTTTTAATTTCCTGTTGAGACCTTGTTGTAGGGATAGTTCTAATATACGTCACAATAGCAAAAGTTACAACTCTTTCAGAAACACCACCACTTCTAGGAAACAACCTCTTCTAAGGATTTTGTAATAAATAATTTTTATATGCACAATGGCAGCAGTGCTAATAACTTTTCTAATTTCCTGATCATTTCTAGGAGCTGGAACCACAAGTTGGAGAGCAGTTGCTGCAACTTTGGGACCATATTCCTTTGGAATGAAAAAACTCAACTAATTAAGCATGTCAAATAATGTGATAGAGGT
Organism: Certhia americana; assembly: GCA_018697195.1. NCBI lineage: Eukaryota > Metazoa > Chordata > Aves > Passeriformes > Certhiidae > Certhia > Certhia americana. The sequence goes on along the minus strand of JAGMWU010000110.1, from coordinate 76,535 downwards.
AGTTATTTTTTCATGTATTGCATTCTGGTTTTATGATAGAGGAAAAGGTACTGACATACACTGTCATTTGTAGCTTGTGGAAGAGCAGGTACGCAGAGGACTAAATATTTTCTTCCTTTTGATTTTTTCTAGCTGACATTGTTGAAACATCAGCTCTGACCATTAGAACCAGCAGCATGTCTACAATACCAAGATAAGCCAAGATAAGAAGGTGGCACAACAAACGAACTGCTGAACCTCTTAGTCATAATGTGCAGCTAACAGTGGAAAAACAAGAGGGAATTATGTTTGTTTTGGTGTTTCCTTGTTGTAAAACCTGTCAATAAGGTTATCCAACAATCTTTTTTTGACTGAATTATTTTTTCTACAGTAGTGTGCAGATATTTGAAAGTAGTAAAGTTCAGAACAAAGTTTAAAGGAGCGCACCACATATAAGTTGTTTGTGGGTTTAAAATAGCACAGCAGACAGTTTACAATTAAAGCATTCTCAATCCAGTAAATGTATGAAAGAAACCAGTTTAATGTTAATTAATCATTCTTGTAGTTTGATTAAAAGAAATAAATTGAAAATAGATGTCTCCAAAGATGTTGGGAGATTCCATAATTGTTTGGTGAACTTCTGTTTGTACAGTACACGGGAGAAGAATATAGTCATACAATGTGACAGCCATAGAATGCTAGTTTTTGAGTTCTAGTTTAAATACAGAAGGGAAAGAGGCATGAGGCTTTTTTGAGTGTGGATTGGTCCACTGGTATTTCCAGTTTCAATTTTTTTGCCCTTAAAAGTACTCACACTTTGACAAGCTGAAACAGTCTTTCAGAGGCTTTTGGCCAAATGGTATTCTAGTAGTTCCCTAACTTGACCATTGTTATAAGATTTCTACTTCTTTTATAAAAAATAAAAAAATAATTACCAGATAACTTGCTTCATCTTTCAATGTAGTCTTCAATTTTTCTTTCTATACCTCATCCTTCAAGTTCTTATCTTTCTTCTGTAATACTGTTGTTTTGGTTTATTGGGCTTTTCTGTAATCATTAATGTACTGTAATGTAAGGCTGTTACAAATTCAGTCTGCTTGCTGTCAGCACTGTTGCTCATTATTAGGTTAAACTGAGAGCTTTTTCTGTTTCTGAACTACTACTTAGTTTCTTATGTCCTCTCAGGATGTTCTCACAGTTCAGACTATCTCATGTATTCATTAACTCTGGCACAGCATCATTAGAAACTTAAGTTAGACCTGAAACAAGTTACTGCAGGTCCTGGTGCAGTCAATAAAAAGGCTGCCAAGGACATAAATGGCTGTGAAAAGAGAAGGAGACAAAAAAAGATTACAAAGATTTAAAAAGAAAAGGGATCTTTCAGCATTTAGAAAGCAAACCAAAATTTTTAGAAGCAAATATATTTATATGTTTTCATCTTGAATCCAGAACTGAAGACTCATTTGCACCAAGTAGTGTTCTTTAAAATCCATCTCTCCTTTTTTTCTTGGGAGACATTTATTACAAGTTTAGCACTCAATTTATATAAAAATAGTCAAGATAACCTACAAGAACCCTGCACTGAAGACAGTCAGATTTTTGGCTTGTTGCTACTTCTGTCTGCCAATCAAGGTGCTATCATCTCATAAAATGGCCTCCCTAAGAAAAGCCGTGTACGGCTGGTTCTCAAATCCACATTCTGGCTGAGACAGCAGACAGATGGAAAGTCAGTTGGTTTTTAGCTGCACTGCATCCATTCTCTCAAAATCATTTGTAGGAGGACTAGCTCTTTCAGTAGAAATGTGTTCTGTCAGATTTTTATAGAATCATGGATGGAGTTTAGGTTGGAAAAGGCTTAACTTCGTTGAGCCAGCTCTTGGCCTAATGCTAAGGGACAAATGTGACGAAATAGCCACTTTCTCTTAATCATTAAATGAATGTTTTGATGCTGGAAGTGAAAAATGGGGAGTGTCTAATGAGAAAAAAAATGATCAAAAGAGCCACCAGATCAAGAAGGTAAAAATAATGCATTTGCTTAGTAGAAAATGCCAACATAGCAGGCTGAAAAACAATTAATTGGATGTGTACTAAATGTCTGTAGGAAAATAAAAAAATCAGCCTATTTAGGAACCTCACCTACTATTCTGCTTTCAAATTTTCAGTAACTGTATAAAATTTTAATTAGTTTTTAGCATAAGTAAGATTGGGGAAGATACTTGTGATTAATTTATTGACAAAAAAATCAGGAAATCAAACCCATTTTCTGATACTTATCATAAGAAATATTTCTGAACTTTTTGCACAAATAAGATGGAATGATTCTCTACTGCTATAGTTTTGCCAGGACTCGTAAATTTTTCACTGTTTTGTTTCACACTTGAATTACATTTAATGTAAGCCATAGAGGACACATGATGGTTGTGCATTTTGTGGAATTTTGGGGGGGGAAGGGAGAGGGGGGTGGGGGGGAGAGAGAGAGGGAGAGAAAGAGACATGTGGAGAGTGGGCACTTGGTTGGGAGGTCCAGAGCCCTGGCCAGGACTGTGGTGAGGATTGTGGTGGTGGACTGGCTCAGAGGCACACAGGGTTGGACGCAGGGACACAGGGAGGCAGAATAGGTATGAAGACAAACAGGAGCTAGCAAGGGCAGGAAACACAAAAGAAAGGCTGTGGCCAAGGCAAAAGGGACAAAACTTTGGGTAGAGCCTGGTAAAAGGAGCAAGCAAACCGGTGAGCAAGCAGCAGCCAGTGAGCCCCAAAAAGAAAAAAACACAAACCAAAAAGCCTCATCTCAAGAAAGCCCAAAAGACAAGACATAAAAAAAAAAAAAAAACAAGTCTCAAAAGCCCCTGAATCACCAAGCCTCAAAAACGCAGGACCTAAAAGCCCTACGGCAAAAAGCCTGCACTCAAAAAGCAAGTTTCAAAAAGCCTCCCAGGAGCTTGGGGTGCAGTTAGTTTTTATGGTGTCTGGCTGTTGCCAAAGTCTGCCTCCTGGCAGGAGACCATAGGCCCAGTCCAACCTTGTCCCGTAGTCCATTGCTGAAGACACTTCATCTGATTAGAGAGTGTCTCTGGAGGGTACAGTGGCCTTGGTGGTCTGCTGCTGACTGCCTACAAAATGGTTGCCAGGCAAAGTGTCCCCAGAGACCAGGCTTTCTCCTCTCCTAGTTGCCCTCCTGCACATGGCATGTGTGCAACCCTCCTCCACATGTCTCTAACAACCAGTGTTGAGACAAATCAAAACTAAACTGGCTCCTCACTACCCCCCTTGTGAATCCCCCCTTAATGGGAAGGAAGCATCGCAAGACTTGTAAATGCTTGTGATCAAAAGGAACAACAGAAGTTGCAAGGTGTTAAAAAAATTCACTAAGTTTTATTAATAATTTACACATTTGGCATGGAAATTGCTATGTTAGGCCCTAGCCTACCATATATACATGGCAGAGAGTTTGGGAGAAAGCAGTTAGGTAAAAGGGAAAGGAGAAAAGATTAATTAAAGAGCGAGAGGGAAAGAGAAAAAAAAAAAGGAGAAAGATGGCTAGTCCTGGTTCTGAATGACACACTTGGCATGTAAATTGCTATGTTAGTCCCTAGCCTACCTGTATACGCATAGCAGAGGGTTTAGGAGAAAAGAGTGTGGTGAAAGAGAAGGGAGAAAAGAATAGGTGAATTAAAGAAAGGGAGGGAGAGAGAAAGAAAAAGAAAAAAGGGAGAGAAAAAGAGACCAGTAGTCGTGGCTCCAGCATCAATCCACATCATGTGATGTCATTCTTGGTTCAAGCATCGATGCAGTTGATGGGAAGTCAATCCTGCTTCCCAGTGTTCATCCAGTGATGGGATGTCAGTCTTGGTTCAAGCATTTATGCAGATGATGGGATGTCCAAGCTCCTGGCATCACTGCCCAGGCTTCAATGGGTTCTTTTTTGTGTGTGGGTTTCCCTCACCTGAAGACAGGTTTCTTGTTTCCTATGCCAGTTAGTTGACATGCATGATCTGTTCTTTCAAACCTGTCTGGAAATGGGTCAGATGCTCTTGCATGGTCTTGCTCTACTGCTCTACAGTCCATGCTTACTTCTTGGCTTCATTCCTGCCCTTTTGCTGTACTGTGTTCTGTTTACCTCCTAGGACTAGAGTAAGGACGTTTGTCCCAGAGAAGTGGTGTCCTACCTCCACACGGCCCCCTTCTCCAGTCACAATTTGCTCTTTCTCATGTCTGGTTATTACCACAGTGCTGGGTTTCTCCCAACAGCTCTCCCATGTTTTACCAGCAGCCCTTGGCTGACTCCACAGCCATCTGGCTATCTGTGTTTGAGACACATACACTGGCCTCGCCTCTTCTGGGATTTTCCAACTGCGTTGCTCCTGTGGGATGCTGAGTAGGCTTCAGGGCCAGCCAGCATCTCTGGGGCCTGGCCTGGTGCTGGCAGTGGGGCACTAATCCTCAGGCTGTCCCCCATGCAGGCACAGCGTCTGCTCAGAGCCTGGAGTGCCCACCTGAAGCGGGAGGAGTGTTGGCTGTGGACAGCCTGAGCCCTGCTGAGGCCATGGGCTTGACTCTGGCAGCCATGAGGTTTCTGGCAAAAGCCTGTGCCTCTTATGAGCTGAGCCCCTCTTAGACAGAAGTGCTGAAGCTTTGGCCTCTGCCCATTTCCACCTGGGTTTGGTGTGTCTTGTCCTCCATTTTGGACAGTTCTTTGTCACCTCCTGCTTATGGCAGATCGTGGACTCTGTAATCTTCCCTTGCTAGAGCTCTTGGTTGAGATTCCCCATTACAGCCATTGGAAATATAATTGACTAAACTCCAGAATGGGACCTTTATTGGCTGGAAAGGCATAGATATGATTCTTACAATGTACTTCGAAGCAGAAGAATTTGGGAGAATAAGATTTAGCAAGCATTTAAAGAGGCAAAGCATTTACAAATATGCTGAAGTGAACTTCACAGTAAAAGACCACTTTGTTGAGGTTATTCTTCCCTGGTTAAACTGAATGCAAGGTAGTTTCTGTGCCTGAATACTTTCTTGCTTTTGGCATAGATTTGTGCAGCACCTCGGTGTTACTTATTGCTGTGTTAGTTGTTTGAACAAGCTGAAAACTCCAGGTATGTTTTTGGCATGTTGCTTATGGCAACACTTTTGAGAAATGTCTTGGGGAACAGCTCAGTGTGGCTGACTTTTAAATGTTTGTTTTCTTTTGCTTACATTCAGCTCAACATAGCAATGACATTTAATTTTGCAAGTTTCTGAACACATCTTCAAAAATGTGATCAGTTTCCCTTTTTTTTAATATTTAGAAAATATATACTGAGTTAGTCTTTATTTTGTATCTCTGCCTTATAAAATTACTCCAAAGGTGAACAGAGTATAAGTGGAGTGGTGGTATGGTCTCACAGAAAGAAACACCTCAGTCGTGATTGCAATAATAAGTGGTTTGTTTGGCAGAGGATTATCTGGAAATGAGATCTCCATCTTGAGTCCTTGAGTCAAAAAAAATGCCAAAAAATGTATCCATTGGACCATATGAGATGCTGGTAAATTTGGGGTTTAATTCTATGATATGTACCAGCCTAGTTTTAGGATATAACACAATCAAGATGCTATTTCTACTTAATAGATCTCATTGCTGGGAGAGTTTTGAAAATGTCTAAATTTCATCTTAATATTTTACAGGTAAATTTAATTATATTTTTATCTGATATTAATGAAATAAATTGATCTGAGATAATGTGGGCTAAAAGACTAAATTTTCTTACCCAAATGATATTTTTACTTAATTCTTAATCAATTGATCAGTCTCTAAAAATCTTCTTACATTATTTTAGGATATCCTATTTATTCTTAGGAACTGTTACCACTGTAAATAACAAAAAGGATTTTTCCTCACCTAAATTTTCTTTTTTTCTTCCCATCAGCTTTCTGGAAGCTCCTGTAAGCACACATGGTCACTAGGTGGTGATGTTCTGCCAAAGAAAAACTTAAAATGTGGGAACAGTTCCATGAATAAAAGATGAAAAAGGCCAGAGAATGCAGAGATTACAATTATTTAGTTATTTTAATTTTTTCCTTAAGGTTTTGCAAAATTTGTAAGTTTTGGGGGAAAGCACCTGCTTTTCTGGTTGATTTTTTTATTTCAGATTAACAAATTATTTGTTATGGATCTTGAGTAATGGCCTTATACATAAATAAGTACATCTTCCATCACTAGGTAGTTAACACTACTGCTGTAATGATCTTGGGAAGGATGGTGGCACCTGATACTGCATTTTCAAATCTGAAGTTAAAAAATATGCCTGGAGTCGATATACAGAAGGAAGTTAATAAGGTGCTGAGATTGATGTGTAGTAATGAGACATTTCTGCTTTCATAAATGTATTTGCTTCATTTTATGTTTTCCTAATCAATAAGGAGGTACAAAAGGGTTCCTTAAAACCAGGATGGTCCTCCCTTAAATAACAGGATAATTGTTGCCTATGTAGTTGCCTAATAGTGTGCAGGGTACTTGAACTTTCAGAAGACTCATCTTTTCATAATTGTGAAACAGATGTTAAAATCTCTTCAGTTTTTTTTTTTCTAAGTACCCAATTTCTTGTTTTCTCCCAAAATTGTGACCAGATGGGTAGAATTTGTCTTTCCAAAGTATAGCAGAAGTCTTAGTCTTAGTCTTTACCTCTGTATTAAAAAGAAGCTGAAAAGACATATTTAGTTATTTTCTCTCTGGCAGTTGCTGCTTGCAGCTTATGTTATGAAGCTTGCGAGAATACAGAGCACCTGTATGCTAAAATAAGTGAATTCAGTCCTATCTGCCTTTTGATATGTGCATCTCTCTAGCAGGACTCTCCTTTTCCAGCAAATAAAAATACTTTCTTTAGCGTGACTACCACTACTACTTCTGCAAAGTTATTTGCCTTTGCAATGTCCTTAATGTAGATTAAGAAGGAGCAGAAACATACTGGAAGCTATGAAATAATACAGTAATCTTCTGGATAGTGATCCTTGCTCTTGTGGGTTATCAAGAATTTTAATCAATGAGCACAGTATTTTTGGTTGGATAGGCACAAGGGGAAAGAAATAGTCTCCTTAGTCCACAGCAGCCTGTTTACGAGTTCCTACATGTCTTTTGAGAATTGTGCACATGTGAAATGGCAAACCAAAATTTTCCACCTTGATCCTATTCCTGCCAATTGCATTGCAAAACTAGTTTCTGAGGTCTCATTAAATAAAAATTGAAATTTAAATTTAATTTTCCTCCCTTGCTTCTGCCCCTAAAAAATGCTTTCTAAGAAAGCTTTTTTCAGAGCAGTGAATAACAAATGCCCAAAGAACTTACGGCTGCCCTCCAACCTCACAAACAAAACAGTTAGGAAATGCAGACAACAGAGGAAGGAGAGGGAAAGACATCGGGACAGGTAGGTGCAAAAAGCTTTTCCAAATTTAGTGATGCCTGTGAGGCTTGTGGAGTAAAAAATAAAATAATCAGCATTTTTCTACCAGCAAAATAAATGTCTGGTGCAAATGCAATTGATTCTGACAAACAAGCCAATACAGTTTGTTTCATTCATGGCAGAGGTAACAAGCTGTGTCAGCATAAGCAGACTTACTGTGTAAACTGTATGTGTCCTGTGGGGGTTCATTAACTTGGTCTGCTATAGACCAGGCCCTTTAGAGGAGCTTCTTGCTTGCTTACTGGCAACACATAAAAAAAAAAAAAAAAAAAAAAAAAAGTGAGGGACTTTAGTAACTTCAAATTTTTCATCTGATTAATAAGTTCTACATTCATCCCCTTGAAATGTTACTATTCCAACACTGCTGTAGATACTGATGACACCCCCTGGTACAGAGGTGGCTTTTAGGCAAAAATCAATCCACACTATAATAGCTTGCTTTTTCACAGGAGAAAACATGCACCCTGTGAGCAATTCTGCAGCTCTTACTGCCCCATCTGAAAGCTTTTGTCTGTTTTATGCCATGTCTAATCAAAAGGAAGATTTTTGCAGTGAGGAAAATACCAAGGGTCTATTACTGATCATGTCTTGAAGACAAGAGTGCTGTTAGAAAGGCAAAACCATCCCAACTCTATAATACTGAAATCTTAGAAAGTGCTGGACAACCAACATGATGATGCTGTGGCATTAAAGTAGAAGACTACTATAAAGATGCCTCTGTTTATTACACATATTTTTAATTTCATGGTTTCATTTTTGAGCCAAGTACAAAGTTGTATCCAACAGGACAGGAGGAAGCTTGTCCATCAGCTTATCTCAGCTGATCAGGTCCAGAGGATGAGTCCTTAGCATTGCTGGAGAGAGGAGCATGTATCAGGAGTCTGGTTATCCAGCACATTTTTTCATTTAACCAGAAATATTTAATAAGGAAGAGAAGCAGCATATTCTAGCATATTCCCCTTGCAATGAAACATTTTTCAATCCATAGGCTGTTGGCATTTAGGCCTTTGAAAAGCTAATAACTTTGAAATGTCCTCCTTCATTAGGAAGATCTGTTACATTTTCTGAATAGAAATAGATTTTCAGCTATTCTTTCCATATTAAATATTAGGAATTTGTTGAGAAAACAGGATTCATATTTATATTTAAAAATCGTGTTTCCTCTGTAAATGTTTCCATTCTGTAATAACATTTGAGTTTTACAGATTTTTAATGCTGCCACTCAGGAACTCTGCAGACTCCATATCTGGAAAAAATGCACATCATCTGTAATCATGATAATCTTTTAGTTTAGTTTTGTTTATCCCTGACAGAAAGCAAATTTTTAATATGTTTAATTATGCCACACTTTTTCTTTTATTGTGATGCATTAGGAAAAAAAGCCACAATTTAAGCTTTGAGGTTCCTTCTTATATCCTCAGTAAAATATGCTTCTCTTGTAGGCAATCATGGTAAATCTCAGTAATAGTAATATTCTTTTGGTTATATTGCATAGTAATAAAATGCTGAAGCCTGTTAACTCTGTTGGTGATGCATTCAGAATGGCATCCATTCTTTCAACATTAAACTGATGCTACTTTTGAGTGAAAGGAGATTTTGGGCATTCAGTTAACTTTTGGAACTGGAAACAGCCATCAACAACCCTCTAGTGCCAGGGCTGTGCACAGGTAACTGCTTTTACTTCAGTATTTTCAGGCAATACTGAGTAAAATTACTGCCAAATATCATTCATACAGTGCTTTTTCTCCTGCTGCATGAATAGTGGGATTAGCATAACAAGCATAACAATTATTTTACTTAGTTTTTCTAGTTTGGATGATTTTCATTTGTGAAGGTCCCTAGAGATGTCTGTGCAGTTAATGCATTCTGGTAATGCCAATCCCAAACCCTAATGAATCTGTTTTGGGGAGCCTGTGTGTATGCAGGGTGGTTCTGAATACCTGGTGCATAAGCAGACCTGTGCCTACAGCAGGAGAGTGAAATCAGCATCAAGTCCTTTAACTTGACAAAACCCAACTTGGCAAATACAATAAGCAGATAGCATAGACTCTTTTTCTGACTGGGAGCAGAAATCTTGTACTACAGTTTGGACAGATTTTGCATTTGAGAGAGGCACTCTCTTTGGTTTCAGGATGGATGCATCCCTTAATGTCAAGCTTTTTTGTGTAATTGTGATCAGATTCTGGTACATCCCTGTCCCTTCATTCTTTAGAACTTGTGATAGAAAGGTAAAAGTGTTCTGCACATCAAAAATTGTCTGTTATCTACTGTGTTTTGCACAGCTAATCAAGGCAATTAATAGAAGAGTTTAAGGATTATGGCCATTTGGATATATAGAAAAAATAAATGGAAAAGAGTCAAGGTTACTCAGCTGTAATGAGATAGTGTTTTGTAAATGTTTTTTGGGGTTTTTTTAAAATAAGCTGTGCTGGTTTGAAAGTAAGCCAGCAGGGGAAGTTAACCCCACACAAATACCTTGTAAGAGATTTTAAGTCAAAGTTACAATTTAATGGAAAGATTACAATAAATGTAGTGAATACAGAAAGAAACAAAACCGCAGGGTACAACCTGGCCCCTGTTAGTCAGGGTGGTGCTCTCAGCCTGATTAAGCAGTGGTTGCAGTGCTGTTGGGAGATGATTGCAGTGTTTTCAAAAGAGGTGGTCCTGTAGAAAGTCTGGTGCCCCTCCAGATATCCAGTGGTGATAGCGGTGTCCTGAGCCACAGATTATATATCATAGGATATTTTGGGGAGTTCTTGATGGCCCATTGGCAGAGATGATCCCCCTTAGGCTGCATTTATTTATCATGTGAAGACAAAACATTACGCCCAGCTCATATGTGGGATGTGCATAGGACAGCTGCTGCAAATATAATTTGACTATAAAATGTAAATGGGTGTGGAATACATACTTTGGCTAACCCATTTTTGTACTGTTTCTTCTGTAACCACAACATAAGCTAATAAAACATTTTACGAGGAGAAGATGGTATTGGTTAAATCACAGAGTGCACCTCATATTTTCACCCTCACTTCGTTGAGGAAAAAGGCTTCTAACTTTGATTTTTTTATCTGTGAGTGTAAGTTCTGTATTACCCTTTGACCAGTAGCCAAGAGTTAAGGTAAGTGACAGTAAAGGGCTTTTCATCAGGAGACCTATGTCCTGTCTGCATAGCAACAAGTGCTGTGGAGAAAAATGTGAATAAATCTTGAGCAATGAGGGTTTTTTCCCTAAAATGTCCAAAATTTCTACTTATTATAAAATAAGTTTTGTTGGAGGTCTGGAACGGTAAGATGTAGTCAATTATTTTGTGTATATTTCTATCAAATTGAAAAACTGCTGTTGCCCTGCCTTCCATAGCTACGTCACATAAGGTAGTAGAGCTTTTGCTTTTTGACTGGCAGGGAATTGATGTTAGTGAGGCTTCTTTCCCCACTGAATTGCTTCTCTGGAGGTGATGTTTTGCATTAGAAGTGGTGCCTGTGATACTGTAGTGACCCTATTGACCATACACCCCATCTCTTCCATCTCATGCTTTCCCTTTGTGAGCTGACCAGTCTGTTCCACACTAAGCCTTAGTGAAGCAGTTTGTGCAGGATGCTCTCTTGTATAGAGGTGTGGCTTGCAAAAATATTGATCAGGGTCTGGATTACTTTACTGTATTGCAAAGTAGATTAAATAACCCAGAACAACTTTTATGAATTAACAATGGTCAATCAGTAATGTTGCTTAATCTCTCCCTCTTGGCTCTTGTAGATGAGACTAGCAGATTTTGTTTGTGTTCTGCTTCAATTAATTTTCAAAACATTCATTACTTCTGTGTTCTACTATTTACATATCTCCAACAAAAAAAACAATTCAGTAAATTGTGTCATAGTATTTGGTATGGGGACAACAAAAAAATCAATCGCCTTTTGTAATATTTAGTAACTGTTACTGAGTTTTACTTTGTGAGTCGAAAAAACTCCCTCTCAATGACTTGTAAACTATCAGTGGTGTGTGTTCTGCTTCACTTGCTGTTTATCCATTATTGCTCTTACCAAAGCTGGGTCACATTTCCTTAGTGCTTTAACCTTGCGACTTAAAAGTAAAATATGGTATTAAGCTGCAGTAAAAATATGGAAGTGTAATTGAACATATCCAGGCAGTGCCAGTGCTAGTCTGTTTAGTATTCAAAGTATGGTGTCAGCGTCTGACCTTCTCGCTTTATTAGCAAAAATTTCTTGCCTTACTTCCTTGCTAACTTTTAGTGAACTGAAGGTTCCCAGCTGAGTCTTTCCCCATATCTCCAATCCAAATTACATTAGGTAGAAATCCACAAAGCTGAGTGCCACAACAGACTTTAGTGGTTTTGCCATATAAGAAGACAGAAAATAAAGGATTTGTTTTCCTCTGTGTGTACGCACCAAGATATTGAACACATCTTCTCAAGGGAGTATGAAGGGACAAAAAGAAAACAGTTTGTCTTGCTGTTGTAGTTGTGGAGCTACAACTAGTGCAGCAGGATGTGAGTTGAAAGGTGGCTCCCGAAATATGTTTGTGATGTCTTAGGGACTCTATAGGTTACTGACACATGCTCTTTCCCCACCTTAGCAGGACTGACACAAATGTATGTTTTTCATGGAAGCAAATAGACAGAAAAGGGCAGGAAAAGGAAAGGGCGGGACAGGGAAAAGTGTTGGAGTGAAAGAGAAGATTAAGATCTGTCTGCTGCAGGAGTTCATTGGGGAAATTTTGTACTAGGTGTTTGACAGTGAGGATGGTAGGCTTGTGGCTACCAGCACTCTTCTCACCTGGAAATCTTTTCTGTTTAGTATTGGAGACTTAAATTTTCTCAATGCAGGTGGATAACTTTGTGACTCACAAAGAGCTACCCAAAACAAAACCTTTCATAAGTGTCCTAGGGTGACTTTATGATGCTGAATTGTATCCCTATTTGTCTGTTTACTCCAGAAATAATTTTTGCACCTTTAAAACTGGATCTGGAAGTGAAGAGTGGGAGAAGGAGAAGTGGTGAAATGTCTGAGGCAGTTGTATTCAAAAACATAGAAATAAGAGCTGAAATAATAGAAGTTTCAGCTATTCTCCCTCACAGACTGTGCTGTCTGCAGCATGTGCAGTGGGTGAGAGCTCTCCTTTGCTTTTAGTTAGTTTTTTAGCTAACTGAGGCAGAGAAATTCCCTGGCCTGTGGCTTTTCTTTTTTTTGGAACTGATTGGCCCTGCTCTGTTGCTGTAGAGGTGATCATGACGCAGTAACTACCAAAAGTTCCAAGGGAGAAAAAAGCTTTTATTTTCCCACATTTTCCCTTTTATACATTCCTTTCACCAAAGGCGTGCAATTCACTCATTGGTTAGTAAAAGGTATTTTGCTTTTTTCCATCATATCTCTCTATTCTTGGTTAGTTTACACATTTTATTTCCTGATTCCCATGAGACAGGTTTCTTATTTACTGCTGTTGTAATCGTTTTTCACCCAGGAATAGTTTGTTTTGCTAACAAACACTCATTTCCCAGACTGTTTTCACATGAGAACCTGTAAACTTTAGCTGCATATAGAAATGACAAACTAGCTATTAATTTAGCAGGGCAAGGCCTGATTTTATGAGGCCTTTCTTTTATAATTTATTTACCTTTCTACCACACTGCTCTGGACTGAAAGCCCAGAAAAGTACCGGGAGCTTGCACCTGTGGCCCACCGGGGCCAGGACGCGGCATTTTCAGTGCCAGAGGGACTGATGAGAGTCTGAGCGAGCTGGGCTACAGCCCACGACAAGGACTTCCTGAATTTGCCATCTCTTCAGAACACTGAGAGGTTCCATTGTTCGATATTATTCATTTTACCATATTTATCAGTACTTTGCTCGTCAGATAAACAGGTATTTTCCATTTTTCTCCAAGGAAATCTTTTCTTGAACCAATTGGAGGAGAAGCCACTTGAATTTGTTTTCTAGAGAGACCCTTTTGAAAATTTCCTCCCCTATTTACCCTAACCCAAAACAATAAGCTTTCTGCTTCACTAGGACTTCCAGCCCTTTGTGATACCATCAGGCAAATCTGCAAGGTGAGAGCACAGCCCTCAGCAACTCTCTGTTCCCCTTCTCAAGGAGAATTTATAAACAAGGCAACCTTTATGGTGAGAAGAGAACATCAGGGCATCAGATTGCTTTTCCTGATGCCTAGCTCTTTGAGGCTGATTCCAGCAAAGTGATTATTTATGTATGTCTGCAGCATGATTGGCATTTCTTCTTGCGAAACCTCAGGAGGTGCAAGTCATAATAGATGTGAGTGACAGAACAGAACTATGAAAGAAGCCAGAAATATTTCACAGGGCTGCCAGGAAATATTTTTTTAAATATGAGATATATTTTCTATAGGAAACTGAAAATACTTTCGTATTTAGGATAATAAATTCTCTTCATACTTTAATACATTGCTTGACAACCAGTCCTTGCACTCCGATAGATTGGAAATTATTCAGAGGAATCAAAATAGTCTTATAAGAAGTCATTTATTCATAAGCCTCTCATTTGGGTGATTCCCTCTGCCACCCCCCTTCTTTCAGTCTGCAGCAGATGAAAGTGTTCAAGGTTTTATATTGCAGTGAACAGTATCACCAAGAAACAGACAATTGATAAGAGGTTGCCTGGGAAACCCTATGCACCATTGATTTTCATTTTGCTGCATTATGTACTTGTAGGTGTAACTATTTTCAGCCAAAAATTTCCCCAAAAATTCTTCCCACGGAATCAGTGCAGTGATGGGGAAATTACCTTTTGTTTTCTAGAGAATTTGAACTTAGTTTCTCATTTGATTTTTGATCATCTCTAACAACAGGAGTGTTTCGTGTGTGTGTGCGTGGGTGGTGAAGTGGTGGAGGTTTTTTTGGAAACTGCTTGCGGCAATAGAAATTCTGCTTGAGAAAGCAATATGGAAATAAACTGCTTTAAATGCAGCTCACGTACAAAACATAGTCTCCCTGCCAACGGAAAAACCCCACCAGCTCTCAAGAGAGCCCTGCTCTGATCAGTCTCAGTAAATTATTCCTTCAGCTTTAATAATTCAAACTCCCTGTCTGCTTTACAGGGAGTTTTCCTCTCGCCTGGAAGACACATGATGCTGACTTGGGAGATCCCCAGTCTGCTGCTTGTATTTTTAACGATAGGTTTGTTCTTGACTCTATCTTCTTAAGGAAAAAAAAAATTAACTTTATCTTTTCAGTAGGAAAATTTGTATGGAATCTAAGAGATTTACATGGACCTTCACTCTCCATTTACTTGGGATTTTTTCCCCCTAGTAAGAGGAAAAATTCAAGGTTAAAATTTAACTTATGCTAACAGTGGAAGATTAATCAAAATCACAATTAGCTTGTTTCACATGATGTGGTACTCTGAGCATCCTAATACCCATTGTGTGCCCAAAGTATTTTCTTGATACAAGACTTGATGTTAGGGTACTAATTAAAGAAATAAATGAAAACCCGATTCCATGTTCTGCATATCCACTATGCAATTTGCTGTGTTCTCTGTGTGTGCGTGTTCCTCTGATGGTATTGGCAATACTTTGCTGACTTTATTGCTGTGAGGTATTAGCTCTGAAAACCACAGTACTAATGATGAGATCCCAGGAAGCCCTGCAAACTATCTGAGGCCTGTTGTCCCTCTGTCAGGATGGGTCTCTCCAGCCTGTCTGAGATAAATAAGGTCAGTCAATGTGTTTGTGAAAAGTGGCCATTAGTCATGGCTTCCTTCCCTCTAGAAGGGAAGCATCCTTCAGCATCCTTTCCTCTAGAAGGGAATTAAGTCTGACAGACAAATATGATCAAAGTAGGAAAAAACGTGGTGGTAGTGGAGGAGCTCTTCATCCATCAAACTGATTTTGGTGGGTCAGTGTCCTGCTGGAACTGCCATAGAGGGAGAGGTTTTCCAGGGCTTGAGCACAGCATTGATGCACTGCCTCCATGTACGCTTTGTGTGGGCTGCTTGCACCTGGCCACAGGCTGAATCTGCACAACACCTGTATGTTAACAATGGGGCTTGAACATGTGGGGCAGGAGGGAACAACCACATCCTGTGCTCACAGGGATTTTCTTTACCCGCCTTTCTCACAGATCAGCAGCAGAGTGGTTCAGCTTGCAAAGCAGCCTTGGACGGTAGGGTAGGGAAATGGGGTCAGCTGAGGTCTGAGCAGGCACTTGTTTCTGCAGGTTCTCATGCTTATATGTGCTGTGCTGCATCTGCAATGCTCTCTCGTGCCAGTCGGGGCTCTGATACAGCATCCTCCTGACTGCACACCCTTGAAAATTTTCCACCTGGTGTGAGAACTGCAGTCAAGTAAATTCAGAGCAATGAATTGCTTTTCCTAGTTGCTTTTCATGTACACAATGGAAGTCATACTCAGACCTCCAGGTGACCATGGACCAGTGTGGTGGCTGAAACACAGGGTGACAGAGGGCCATTCCAGAAATGAGGACATCTATCTTTGTCCTCTTTGAGAAGCCAACCTGCCGATGGGGTCAAAGAGTGTACCATTAAATGCAGTACGTTAAAAGGAGAACTGGGTTCTTTTTCCTTTTTTTCCTTTCTTTTCTTTCTCGTACACTTTTTTTTTTTCATGCAAAACCTAATTTCTGCTCCTAAGACTGCATTTCTACCAAGCACTCACTTTCCTTTCTGTCAAAGGGTGAAGAGGATCAACCCCCAACTTTTATGCCAGTTACTTTTATATCAGATGAATGGTAAAAGCAAGATATTTATATTTCAAAAAGCTAATAGCACGGAAGGTAAATACAAATGACTTTCCAATTCACTTCTGTTGCTATGCACAGATTTTGATTCAAGGTCATGCATTTCCAAATACATCACTGAAATAAGTGATACTTTTAGTTGTTTCAAGTCTTGGTTTACACACAGCTGTTACTTTCATTTATCCAAGTTTTTTAACATATGTTTTCTGCAATAGATGTATATTTGATTTCTTCTTGGCAATGATGCAATGCAAAGATTTGGTTTCCATACAAATATATTACATTTTCCAGGAGAACTTCAAATTTCTAGCAACATTGCTTAAGCACAGAAATTCGTTAAGAAAGACAGATTTGTGGGAGCAGTACTGAATTAGTTGACATAATGTATAACCCACAGTCTGATATTGCCTTCTGCCCTCTCAGCTTTACCAATATTAAGTAGATTACCTTGACCATGCAATAAGCTGTGCCTGCAATTTCCTCTTTTATGGGGAGGTTAAATGAAACACAACATAACGGTTGTGCTGACTGTGCTCATAGAGCATATTTGACTGGACAAAATAGAAGTCCTTTATTTTCCATGCCTGTACCCTACTCCAATGATGACACTCTTTTTTTGACACCTGCATTTTACATGCTGTAAGTTTTCAATTTACATTTCCAGTTAAGTATATTAGTAAAGTTTATTATTTATTATTTAAAAGTAATTGGGTTATGGCAATAACCATAAAAATAAATTTTTTTAAATTATTTTAAAAAATAAATAAAAATAAATTTTTTACTTGAAGTGTTCTGCTTTCTCTTCATAAAATATATGTGATTAGGTTTTGGTTTATTTAGTACTCTTTTGGTCTTATTTCTCTAAAGCAGAATGTCACTTTAATTTTCATATTTCCTGTCAGAAGTGACAATATGCTGCTATGGGTAAAAAATGTTAACTAAGAATCCAAATGGCAGAGAAAAGTAGAAGACTTTAAAATACTGAGTTTTAAAAAACTCAATTGAAAAAAAAAGAGACATTAGGACATGAGATATAAGGAATACAAATATTCACAATAAGAGTACAAAGGCAGATATTTCTTCAGTACTCAGTAGTATTTCCTTGGTATAATAACAGAACCAATTCTGTTGTTCCTGAGATAGATAGTGGCTTAGACATTGCATCAGCTCTTGCTATTTTATCCTATGCTACTAGTCTGCATTGGCTTTGTGACCCAGAAAGCCTTACTTTTCTTGGATGTAAACTGAATATATTGCCAATATATACATAATCTGGATCTGGCCATCATAGAGTAACTTGGATGAACTTTTGTGCATCTGAAATGGAGATGAGGATCTTTGCTGCTACTACTGAAGTTGGACCAGAAATTCAAGGGAATTCTTTCCCTCCAAGAATTAGTTATTAGTTACCTCCAAGAATTAGTTATTGAGATACCCACCTAAAAAGAATTTGTATTTAGTAAGATTCTCTAACAGCCGACTGCCTACAAATATATTTTATGCTAAGATTTGAGGCCTGTACATTGACAGAAATACTGGACGTCTAATAAAAACAGACAGCAAACGTTTGTATTACTGCCATTTTCTACCCCTTATGTTCCTCAACCACACCCCCTTATCTTGTCTCTACCCCATCACTCTGAGGCGCTGCTTAACCACAGAAAAGTGGTCAAAAAGACCAAAGCAGACTAAAGTCAATTAAAGGTGTCTTTCTTCTAGCATGGGTCTCACTGTCCTGGGCAACCTCCAATCCTGAGCAGCTGGTGTCAGAACTTCCTCAAGGTGCAAATTGTTAAAGGTTGGTCCTACCAGTGCGTCTCTGCTTTTGCATGCCACTACTGTAGGTCTTCCCACCAAAGTTTGTACAGTGCTGCTGAGAATAATTCTGTTCCTCTTCAGTCCAGTTTCACCCAGATGAGACTGCTTTCCATCTTTTTCCCTGGCCTCCACCATTACCTCTTAGTAATGTCCTCTCTGTCAACTGTTAGTGATGGGATCTGAAATTCAGCATTTCTGCCAAGAAGATAAGTGAATTTTCTCACTATATAATAGATCCTGGAGGGCTGTTGGGCCTTAGGCCCTTAGGCAACAAGTCAGACTGTAGCAACAGGCATTGAGAAGCCCAAAGAATTAATGATCCGTGGGCTTTTACTCTTAGCTGATTGTCAAGCTGCTCAAGCCTCTCAGTAGTCTCTAGCTGCTCTTTATTTTTAGAAGAATTATAGTAGTGTGCCTGCTCAGCTATGGCTGAGATGATGCCGGTTTAAAAATCAAAAAACTAAGATCTTGAACATCCACATGGTGGTTCTGATTGTCTCAAAATTTGCTGTTTCTCTGGGGACAAAGGAATTAGCAAGACTTGGGTACTCTGAAGCTTGCAGCTTGCCCAGAACATGGTCACTGCAACCTTCCAGCTCCTTTTGCTTTGTGTGCACAGTGGAGGCTAAAAATGCTGTTTCACTACTTTTCAATTTTACTGGGGAATTTACCTAGTGTCTGGTAAAACAGCAGAACCTTCTGCTTTGGCAGAAAAAACACAGTAAATGTAATGAAGGATCAAATTTGTAACACCAAACGAGGATGAGAAAAAGAGTGGCCTGGGAGACTGGAATGGATGAATGCGGAAGATTACACCAGCACAAAATTTTGTTGACAGCATCTTGCTGCAGATCTGAATGTCTCTAGGCAACTTTTCTGTAATTTCAGAATCTCAGTTACATTTAAGCTTTATGAATTTAAAACTTATATCAACAAATTTCTGTATATGTGTGTAGTGAACTGCCTGAAATGAGACCAGTGCTTCTGAAAATTCCAGGCTGAAATGACTAGGCTGAAAATTCCAACACACTCTGCAGGCCACAGGCTCACCCTGATTACATGCTAGGAGGAAATGGGCACTGTCAGTGACTCCGCTCCTGAATGGTGAGGGTATTTGCTGTGGCCCATGCTTTTGTATTGCACGTGATACAAACCTCCTGGGAGGAGTAGCTCAATATTACCCACTTCTTTCTGACTCAACAATGAAAGAACTTACTCCAAGCATGATAATTTGCAGCTCTTGACTAGTTCCAAGCTATTCTCCAGTCCTGCTACCAGGAGTTTTTTCTTTAAATATGACAAATGAGTAGAAGACAAGAGGTTAAGCTGGTTTAAATTTTGTTTCATACTTTTTTCTAAGTAGGTCAACTGACATCATGATTATTTCTTTTATCAGAGGAGGATCTTCCCATCCCACAACAGAGCTAAATAAGAAGACTTCTTTCCTCCATCACTATCTTTCATATAAGAGTAGATAAAATTAACAGTATTCATTTAAATTAATTCCTTAATCTTAGCAGAGACTTCGAAGAGACTGCATCTATTACTGACAGAAAATTTAGAAAGAGTACAAATCAGAGGCATCTCACTTTGCCACTACTGCATCATCACAGTAAGGTTGGGGAACACTGTAAAATAGTAAACGTTCATCCCAAATGCAAAGCACAAGTCAGTCTGGTTGCCAGGCTCTTTCTCACCTGTTCATGATCATAGATTTTTTTTTCTTTACCCTCTCATGTCAACTGCAATAGTAACAAAAATTACGGGACAACTAAATGGTAGAAAGAAAGCCACCTATTCCAGATATTCATAGCAAAAATCGACTGATAAAGTCCTTATGCTGGAGGCAATGCAAACCCATTTGCAATGAAGAGCAGAAGACCGAATGAGTGTAGTTCATCCCCTATGTTGTCTGAACAGCTTGTTGCAAGACAAATTGAAGAAGAACAACTGACTAAGTGAAGGGGAAATAATCTGGGGCTTGGGGACAGCCATTACTGTCAATTTAGCTGGTAAGACAAGTCTTTTCTTGTTAAAAGAGGCTTTTCCTGGAGACCTGCACAAACAGGAGTTTGTCCTTTGAACCTAAACTAAGTTATGAGATGGATACAAAAAATACTACTTCTTTTTCTTTACTTTCAAACAGTGCTGTACTTTAGGGTTTGAGTTATGTTGATGTTTTGGCAATAATCAGCTTTCATATAAATAGTTCATATTGGCACATGATCAGATGTTTCAATCTGTGGAAAAAACATAGTACTTTTTTACTCTTTTTTTCCTTTGGTATTTCCTTGCTTTTACAGTCATGACAGCCAATGACCTTAGTACCCTGTACTTTAATTGAGTTCTGGGGACCAAGGACTTGGTTTTCTATTACTTTTAAATTTTACACATTATGTCTCCCCAAATTGTATCCTCATCAAACCTATTAACAACCTGTTAATCTTTTTTGTTGTCATCCATGTACCTTTTATTTTCAGCTGCCGTTTGCTTTCAAGTCTCAAGGAATCCTCATCTATTGTCTTTTCTTTCTCGAGGAGCTGCTCTGCAACACTGATCAGCTACACCAATTTTGCTGTTGGTCTTCAAGTTCTGCAATATCCCTCTGAAAAGAAGATATGTTTTTCTGATTTTTTTGAGACTTCATTATATTATACTATTAGATTATATTTTTTGATTAGATGAATCAGAATAGAAAGAGATATCCCATACTTCAGGAAATTATCTGTGCTAGATATTACACATTTGCACACAAAATATCTATATAGCAGCAGCATGGTGTTTCCTGCTCTGTATTTGATTTCTCCCCTAACACTTCTTAATATTCTATTTGCCTTTTCGACTAATGTTAAATATTGATGCTATGCTTATATGGAATGGCCCCAAATGCTCTAAGCTTCTTCCTGAGAGGTAATGGCTGAATTAAAAACTGTAATTTTATATGTATATCATTAAGAGCTTCCTATTTTTCCATACATGGTACTTTGCTTTGACTGATGCCAAATTCCACCCATTGTTTTATTCCTAGTAAATGCAGTGGAGATAGTGATACCCATCTTAATCTCATCTCAGTTACTTTCTGCTCTGATTATTGAGAAAAAATTCTGTTATCAGTAAACCCTGCTGTACAGCCTTGCTTTTTTTTCCTAGTAGCTGTTACAGTGCTGTGGTTTGGATTCAGTATGAGAATAATGTTGGTAACACACTGATGTTTTGGCTGTTGCTAAGTAGTGCTTACCCTAAATCAAGATCTGCTCAGTTTGCCCATGCTCTGCCAGCGAGTAGGTGCATGAGAAACTGGGAGGGAGAACAGCCAGGACAGCTGACCTGAACTGACCAAACATAGAATGCCATGTTCAGTATTATAAACCAGAGGGAGCTGGCTGTAAGGAAGTGATTGCTGCTTAGGGAGAGGCTGGGCTTCAGTCACTGAGTGGTGATGATTTGTATTGTGCATTGCTTTTTTCTCTAGTATTTTATCCCTCTCTTTCCTTTTCCTTTTCTTTGCTATTAGTATTAATATTTGTATTAGTACCAGTATTACTATGTTTTACTTCTTTTCAATTACTAAACTATTCTTATTTCAAATCACATATTTTACCTTTTACCAGTTCTCCCTAACCCACCAGGTGGGTGGGTTACTCACAGTGAGTAAGTGAGTGAGTGAGTGAGTGAGTGAGTGAGTGAGTCTGACTTACTGACTGACTGACTACAAGGTACTTAGTTGCTGGCTGGGGTTAAATTAACACAGTCTTTTTTGTGCCCAGTGAGGGGCACAAAGCATTGAGATAATGGCAGATCTGACCAGAACATATTAGAAAAACTTTATTATAAGTGTTGATTGTATTAGTTTAATAGCTGGTCACAGTACTGACCTCTTTTGCTCTCAGAGTTGTTGATTTTGTTCCCAGGGTTATGTAACAGCTTACTTGCAGTATGTGTTCCCTGTCATGCTGTTTATAACCTCCAAGGGCAGGCCTAAAGTAGGCATATTGCAGTCCTCTCTAATACTGGCTTATGATATTACAGAATCAGTAGTCTCAAAATTAAACTTAATGGTATGGTACTTAATGTTGCTGTCCTGTCTGTACTGCAGGAACCATCTTTTGGAAACTTTATGATTACACATTTTACCTTTTCTCCAAGGGCCAGCCTATGGGGAAGGCATCTTTGCACATTTTCTCCTTCTTCTCTAAATCAAATAATATAGCATTTGAGAATTTTGAAATTTTTGGATAGCCTTAAGCCTTCTCCTCAAACTCCTGTGACAAGCACTATCTCCTCAACCCCCAAGAACAGGTATTACAGCTACTTGTACCCCAGTGATGGGTGATGCAGCTGAACCAGAGAACCAGCCCCTGCCTTTATCAGTTGTCCCTACACATACAGATACATGGACATGAAAGGCAGGTTGGTCACTACAGGAGGAGAAAGCAGAGACATTGCAAGGGCAGAAAGAAGAGGCAGAACAAGAGCAAACCACTTGATCCCAGTCCCCAGATGAGCTATGTGTGAAAAGGTTTCAGCTGTTGTCCAGTATGAGCACATTATTACCTGGCTGCTTAGATGAAGGCTTTGTGAGGCCAGTAGCCTGGAATAAAAGGTTAGGGAAGTCAAGCAGCTGGATCACCTTCTAGGGAAAGGGACATCAACAAAGTGATTGGAAAACAGACCTAAGTCCTCAGATTCTCTGAAGGTGACTCCTGTCAAATGTGAAGTAAAGGTATTGCCTACAAGGAAGATGTTATGTGACACCCTCACAAGTGGACCACAACAGAAAGAGATATCCCACACTTCAGGAAATTATCTGTGCTAGATATTACACATTTGCACACAAAACCCCTGCAATTACCCACAGATCCAGACCAAGTCCAACGCACATGAGCTTTGTGTGGACCAGTATCTCAACTATTAACAGGAAGCCTTCTTTTGATCGAGAGGTTTTAGAAAACACACACGATGGGGTACCCTGTGTATATGGAGAAGATATGATTAAGTGGGATAGAAAGTCTTCCACAACCCTAGAGGCCTGGGTACCTGGACTTCAATGGAAAACTATCACAAATGAGGGCTCTTCTGGAAAACTTGCTGTCCAGCCTCCAGTTACTAGTTCCCCTGGCAAAGTAAAGGATTGTTCTTCCTCAAGATCACGTGGAAATAAATTCTAATCTGTTTTTATAAGAAGTGAGGAATCCTGTGTCCAGGACTAGAGGGGTCTGACCCCTGCTAGGTGGCACACGGTTTATTGGACTCTGTGCATCTGATGGCCTGGCCCATCAACCCCATGGGTGTCTCTAGTAGACACCAGAGCAAAATGTACCCTTAATGCCATCAAACTATGCAGGGACATAATCTGTTTGTGTTTCTGGATTGGCAGGGAAAACCCAACAGCTACAGTATTGGAGGCTGAAGTTGGGGACTGAGTGGAAAAAGCACCTTATTATGATTGGCCAAGGGGCATGTTTGGTGTAAATTACCTGAGGAGAGGGTATTTCAAAGACCCAAAAGGATAAATATTGGTCTTTGATATAGCTGCCTTGGAGATGAAGGAAGTTAGGGAGTGTCTACCTTGACTAGTCTCTTGGAGGACCCTTCTGTTGGGGTGTTGCTGAAGGCTGGAAAACAGCAGGTGCCAATTGCTGCCACAAAGGTGCACCAGTCAGATGATGGTTCCAACTGAGTCTGCATGATTCCTCCCCATAGGGGGGTTTGCTGACTGCAGAGCCAAGGGAGGATCAGTAGGACCTGTTTACCCCTTAACAGCCCCATATGGCAAGTGTGAAAGTTTAAGAAAGAATGGAGGCTAAAAGAAGTTTTTTTGGCCTTGGAGGGAAGGAAGGCCCAAGACAGTTTGTTTTCAAGGATGGCTTCCTCAGGCTCAGGAATGATACATCCTGATGAGTAAGAAATTGGGCAAGGGGTGGGACACCTGCATAGAATAGTAAAGAACTCCTGTCATTACTCAAGCAAAAGCACAAAACACACTGGAGGTGGAAGCAGGGTCATGACACTTAAAATTGATGTTGAGAAGTTGTCATGCTAAGTAGAAATGAGACAAGGAAGGCCAAGACCCTTTTAGAATTGAATCTGACCAAGGATGTCAAGAACAAGAAAGGCTTTTTCAAATACATCAGTTAAAGAAGGAAAAATGAAGGATAATATGGGACCAATGGTAACAGCATGCAGAAAAGGCAGAGTCATCGAATTACACCTTTATTTTGGTCTTCACTGGCAAGGCCAACCTACAGGGATCTCCAAGCCAGATCAGGGTGAAGAAATGCTGGAAGAGTTTTTCTTGTTCAAGATTGTTTGGGTTGGAGAACACCCAAGCAAACTTGGCATCTATAAGTCCATGGGCCCTGGAAGGATGCACATAGGAATGCTGAGAGAGCTGATGGACATCACAGCTCTTTACAATCATCTTTGAAAAATCATGGAAATCAGGCTTGGTGCCTGAGGACTGAAGAAAGCAAACGTCACCCCAATCCTCAAAGAGGTTAAGAAGGAGGGTACAGGGAACTATCAGCCACTCAGCCTCACCTCAATCCCTGGGAAGGTGATGGAGCACCTTGTTCTGGAGATCACCTCTATCCACAGGGAGGGCAAGAAGGTGATCAGTAGTCAGAATGGATTCAGTAAAGGCAAATCATGCTTGACCAACCTGATTGCCTTTCACAATAAAACAGCTGCCTGGATGGATGAGGGGAGAGCAGCAGTTCATGTCTGCCTAAACTTCAGTGAGGCTTTCCACAGTCTCTAACAATGTCCTCACAGGCAAACTCAGGAAGAGTGGACTGGATGAGTGGACAGGGAGGGGGATTGAGAACTGCCTGAGCAGCAGATCCCAGAGTCATAATCAGTAGCACAGGCTCTAGTTGGAGGCCTGTTCCTAGTCATGTCTCCCAAGGTTCAGTAGTGTGCCCAGCCTTGTTTAACTTTTCCATCACTGATTTGGGTGAAGGGCCAGAGGCCTCCTCAGCAATTTCACTGACAACACAAAGCTGGGAGGAGTGGCCCATAGCCCAGAGGGCTGTGCAGCCCTTCAGAAGGACCTCAGCAGGCTGGAGAGATGGGCAGAGAGGAACTTTCTGAAATTCAGCAAAGGCAAATGCTGGCTCCTGCACCTGGGGAGGAGCAATCCCAGGTAGCAGCACAGTCTGGGGGTGACCTGCTGGGAAGCAGCTCTGTGGAGAGGGACCTGGGGGTTCTGGTGGACAACAAGCTGTCCATGAGCCAGCAGTGTGCCCTGGTGGCCAAGGCCAATGATAACCTGGAGAACATTAGGAATAGCATTGCCAGCAGGTCAAAGGGGATCCTGCCCTTCATTATGGCCTTAATGAGGAGTGTTCTGACCATTTCTGAGTACCTTAATACAAGACAGGCATGGAGTTCCTGGAATGTGTCCAGGAGAGAACTCTGAAGATGATTAAGAGAGAGGAGCATTTTTCTTATGAGGAAAGGCTGAGGAAGCTGGGCCTGTTCAATGTTAAGAAGATGACTGTGTCACATCAATGTCTGTCAGTATCTGAAGGGAGGGTGTCAAGAGGATGGACCTGGCCTCTTCTTGGTCTTGCCAAGGAACAGGACAAGAGGCAACAGGCAGAAACTGATGTACAGAAAGTTCTTTCTCAAGATGTGTGGGTGACCCATAATGGAACTGGTTACCCAAAGATGCTGTGGAGTCTCCCTCACTGGAGATATTCAGGTTCCATCTGGACTTAATCCTGTGCCATGTGCTCTAGAATGGTCCTGCCTGAGCAGGGCAGTTGGACCAGATGACCACTGGGGTTCCTTCCATCACTACCCATCCTGTCATTCTGTGATTCATGCTGAACTGGAATGCTTTGCCTGGGGCGAAGGTGGAGTAACCATTGGAGTAACCATCCCTGGATGTGATTAAAAAAAGACTGGATGTGGCACTTGGTGCCATGGTTTGATTGAGGTGTTAGGGCATGGGTTGGACTCGATGATGTTGGAGATCTTTTCCAACCCAGTGATTCTGTGTTTCTGTGATTCTGTGGTCACTGACTACAGCCATACCAGGCATGCTGGAACTGGAACATATGAACTGGAGTTAAAGATAACCCAGTGGCACCACAATTGATATCAATGATGCATCTTTCTCAATCAGTTTGGCAGCAGAGTGAAGACCACAGTTTGTCTTCACTTAGAGGGGTGTCTAGGACAGCTGAAATCACCTGCCCCAGGGTGGAAATACAGACCTAACATCTATATACTGATCCAGACAGCTTTGGACAGATTGAGTCTGCGGTCATGGTCTAAATTAACTAATTTGACTTATACAGGGATGGTCCATAGACTAAAAAATTGTATCTGTGTGTATAATTACCAAGAGACAGGAAAGGTGATGTGTTATTAAGAAGTGCAGGACCTGGTATGAAGTAATTGTATGAAATCAGGGGTGGATACTATCCTGATTTTGGCCATGGTGGACTTCATTTTTGGCTTAGCAACTGGTACAGTTCTGTGTTTTGGTTTCAGTATGAGAATAACATTGATAACGCAATGATGCTTTTGGCTGTTGCTGAGCAGCATTTACTTTGAGTAAAGGACTTTCCAGTGTACTATTCTCTGCCAGTGAGCAGGTGCCCAAGCAGCTGGAAGGGACCATGGACAGGACAGCTGACCTTAACTGGCCAAAAGGATATTCCATAGCATAGAACATCATGTCCAGGATATAAATGAGTGATTGTGGAAATGGGCCAATTGCTTTCTGAGCTGGGCATCAGTCTGTGGGTAGTGAACAGTTGTATTGTGCATCACTTCTTACCTTTGAGTTTTACTCTCTCATTTTCATTAAAATTATTATTGTTTTTATTATCATTATGATTATTATAATTATTGATATTTTTGTCATTAGCATTGTTAGGAGTGTTATTAAGTTTTATTTTGTTTCAATAATTTAATGGTTCTTATACTAACCCATGAAGTTTACTTTTTTTTTTCCTTTGGTTGCCCTTCCCACTGAGGCAGAGGGGAGAGATCAAATGTCTGTGTGATTCTTAGTTGCTGGCTGGGGTTAAACCATGACACCTGGCCAAAAAGAAAAGAGGCCAGCTTTCTACCAGTCATACAGCAGTTTTCTCTGCTCACTTCATGAGAAAATAGACTGGAAGCTACTTAACTTTGCAATTATGTCTTATCCAGATGTTACTCCTTTCCCTGTTGCTGTTGTCTGCTGCTCTTCGTACAAGTGCTGCTTTTGGAGCCCTAGCATCCTGCAGCTTTCAGGGAAAGGATGTACATGTTTTGAGAATGAGCAATGTGTTTTGTTTGTTTTAAATACAACTGGCAAGCTGAAGCACATTAGTCCTGCTAACATAATTAGAATGATGAACTGCCACATTTGATACATGTGTCCTAAATCAAATTTTCCCCTTGTTCCTCTTTCCCCCTGTTTGAGTTCACTTGTCTTCAGAAATCACTGAGTCCCTTGATGCTTCTTTTCAAACTATGCTATCTGTCTGTAGGCATTTGTTCTTCAAAGTAGTAACACTGCCAGCATTAAAGAATTGCTAGCTAATAAGCAGAAATATGTAGTTGAAAGGGAATTCCTCTCTTTCGAGTGTTCACACACATCAATGCATTCTCCTATGGAAATTATTAAAATGTTTTTCTGGAAGGCAGATAAATTAATCATCACTCTAATGTTATAAAGTGAAGTAAAACTTTTATCCAGAGGACTTCCATCCTCTATGTCACTCTTACATTCAAGAATCTTAGAGAAGTTTGCAGATAGCAATAATTTCCCAGCACTGCTGAAAGCTGTAGGAGGTTGAGCCTTACACTATAGGTGATGAATGTAAGATACAGGAGGAATTATTTACTAGGTATTTATCAACAAACCGCCGTTACATGGCAGAACTTAGCTCATACTAGGAAGGTCAAGAATCTCTCACTGTCTTTCATCTATCCAAATGGTCAGGACACACTTTGTATGTCTGCACAATTAATTTGACAACACAAGAAAAAAGAAGTAAAACCCCTAGACTGTGTTGTGTACTTTTCAGATTCTGCAGGATGAAGAACCTTCACAGATGCATTATAACTCGCAGATTAGAAGCATGAAGTGCTGTGAAGCTTCAAGTATAGAGCTGGACTCTACAGTAGAAGAAATGCTTAGGTGTAAAAGGATATCAGCAATACACAGTCTAAATAAAATTATTGGCTATTACTAAGCAGCAGCTTAAAAAAATCCTTTGGTGACCTTCTCTATGGACAGATCACAGAGTTATGTCTGACCATTTCATGAAAACCAACAAGCTTGAAGCTTTGACAATTTCCAGTGCTTGCCACCTTCTTTGTGATGAAGATACTCATTCATATCCAGTCTGAACTTTCCCTGATGCTTAAAGCCATTCCCTCAAATTTTTTTAAAAGACACAAGACAGGAGAATTCAGCATCTCAGTCTCTGCTTTCCTTCATGACAAAGGTGTAGACAACAATAAGATAATGCCTCAGTCTACACTTCAATAAGCTGGACAAACCTAACATCCTCAGCTGCTGTCTAATCCTTTCACCATAATACCATGTTTGTTGCCTTCCTTATGACATATCCTATTCTTTTTATTTTATTTTGGAGAGCCCAAAACTGCACACAGTACTCAAGGTGAGGCTGCACCAGTGTTGATTACACTGGGACAATCACTTCTTTTGGCCAGTTAGCTATACTGCACTTGATGTACCCCAGGATATTGTGGGCCCTTCCGGCTGCTGGAGCACATGGTTGGCTCTCATTAGAATAACCATAGGCCAAAACTCCTCTATCCCTTTCAACAGAGCTGTACTCCAGAATATATTTCCCCAGGCTATACATGCATTTTGGATTACATTTTCCCAGGTACAAAGTGAGGCATGTTTTTTGCTAAATTTTATATGGCTGTTGATCTTACAGCACTCTAACCTTTTAAATATCTCTTTATTAGGTGTCTCTAACCTCAAGACAACCAGTTTTTCTACTTAGTTTAGTGTTGCCTGCAAACTTGGAGTGCATTCCACTTCTGCATCTAGGCATCTGATGTAAAAACCATAAAAGCACTATGCTGAGAACCCTGAAAACTCAACTAGTGACTGGCCATGGCAAAATGTTACTCTCTTTACTACAACAATTTTTCAAACGAAAATCCTTCATCCAATTTTTCACCCATTATATTGTGTACGTGTCCACAAAGATCATGTCAGAGATTATTAATGTTTTTTTGTCCAAAAAGATAATGTCAGAGACTGTATCAAAAACTCTGCTAAAAATAAAAAAAAACAAATCCACTGCCTTCCCTTTGTCCACTAGACAGTTACCTTGGGAAGGCATGCCCTTCAGGAGCACATCTTATCTTTGATTAAGGACTACATTGTCTTTCAAGTGTTTTGCAAGTCCTCCCAGATAACCTATGTAATATTATGATGAACTAAAGTGAGAATAATTGAAATTAAGTTTTGGCCATATGAATTTTCTCCCTACTTTGTCAAACAACACTTCTGTAATCATCACGTGTAGCCTGATCTTGCTTCCAAAGTCCATACACTTTCCTTTTCTACCTGAAAGCCAGAGGAATTCCTGACCCATGTTAAATATCACTTTGTATTATGTGATCTGTTTCATTCTGTTCCTATTCAAGGTTCATAGTTTGACTGGAAATTGCACTTTTAATATGATGACATAGTTTCTGGTCTTGCCAAAGACTGAGAATTTGCTACAGGTTGTCTAAGCCTCAGGTGTAGAAAGAACATTTTTGTTCTAGTAGCATAGTGCAGCATAAATTCCTTTATTGCTTACACTTTATGGGCCTTCAAATAAAAAATACCTATTACAAACCTCCCACCCACCTCTTAAAAGCAGGTTGTTGACTTTTGAAAACAAAAACTTTTTTTTTTTTGCAGGAGAATAAGGATTTCAATTCTGTATGAAATTACCATCATACAATTTAAATCTAACTCTGTAAAATAATGCTTTTGTATATGTGTCTAGTTCAGAACCATGAAAATCATTTGTTATTGGTAATTTTAAAAGCTCTGAATCCATGTAAGAATTCAAGAGTTTCTAATAAAGGAACAAAATGGAAAACTGGCAAATATTGGAATCTTTCTGGTTTCTTTCCAGCTTGGCAGACTTTTAAAAAATAGGTTAATGAGCTATTTCTTCAAATATCTCTCTGTGCTTGGGAAGAAGGGTGTCAAATACATTCATTTAGTATAAAACTGTGCAACTGAAAATGCTGATAAAAGGAGATTGCATTTTCTGCATTAATGAGTACTTGAAACCTTGGTATGCTTTTATGTTTAAAAGGTGTGAAGACACTCCAGATTTTCTTCCCTGACATAGAAGATGCCTAAAATATGTTTTTGAAGTGAAAACATCTTTTCTATTCTGAATACACTTCTCTTGCTAAAGGTAACTCATGATTTCAAAGCAGCCAAGAGTCTTAATAAGAGTGGAAAGATTCATTAGTAAAGCAGAAGATACAGAATAGATGAAAATGTCCAGGTAGTAATGTTGAGGCAAGGCCTGCCAACCAGATAGCTAGATACCTTTGCCCAACTGACCTGGAGAACTCCATTTTCACCTGTCAGAGGACAAGTAGGAATTATATTTCAAATGACTGAAAAATAACATCCAGAAGGAATAGTTCATATTTACATCTATTTACAAAGTGGTGAACTCTGTAGGCTGTGTCCTGTTCCAGAAATTTGGTTTGATAATCATGAAATCCAGCTGGACCTGAAGAAGGAGCCTTGTTTGTCTTTCAGAATGCCAGCAAAGCCTGTAAGTGTCCTTCTCTTGCTTCAGGGGGACTCAGACCTACTAGGGAATAAGACCTGGTGCTATATTGTGCTATATTAGGATATGAAGTGCTCTATGATATTTTTTTAATATTCATACACCACTACCCCACCACCACCCCCAGTGATTCTGCAAAAATATTGGCATGTGTTATTCCTGCCAGGTATAGATCCTAACCTGCTTTAAAAAACAAGGTCAAAGCCAGGACATCTGCTTTTGTAAAGGGAAGACAGGAAAGGCATCAGTCCAAAGTTTTTGTTGGCTGTCAAATCAGTTGTAATGCTCTTCCCTTTGCCACAGCAGTGAAGAGAAGCAGCTTTCCTTTGTTATTCAAAGTAGTTATTGTGCTGGCAATAATTTACCCCATTTTTTTCTTTTTCTGGACATTATTTTCAGCAATACTGGTTCTTCCTGTAGTTTTCAGACATCTGTTTGTGAACCCCTGCTAATTAAAACAAGCAATGCCATCTCCTCACTTAGTGACACTATTTTCTCTATCAGATGTTGGCCGAATATAGAGGAGCAGTCTGGGGTCTGCACCACACATGATTGAACAGCATTACAACTGAGATAGAGTAGCATCTTAGCCTTAAACAGAATGTTCCTCAAGAAACAATACAAATGGTAAAGCTGCATTTCTTAGACACTGATGTATTGCCTGTTTCTTACCTTTTACAAGGCAGCATCACAAAACCTTCCATGTTTTCTGCTCATCGGTAGAGTGATTACATTTTTTAGTCATAAGGAAATAAGTAAAATGTGTTCAGCATACAATATTTTTCTTCTAATTCAACTGTGTGTGAAACACATTGTGTGATTCAGTATTATTTGTATAGAACAGATTATATCCAACTACTCATTTGTACTGTGCTATTAGACTTTTCTCAAGACCTAAAGGTTACAGATTTCTTTGCACTTCTTGCTTAAAGGAATAACAATTTCTGGGTTTTTTTGTAAGCTCTTTGGCACACTATGAATAATGCTTTTATCTCTGCACACAGTAGACCTATAGAACACAAGAATTAAAGTTTAGAATGTTATGTGGTGTGGATCTGAAGCCTTCTGACTTCTGCAGATGAGAGACAGAGCAAAAGAATGCAAGTTGACTCCATTTCTAGAGATGGAAGAACCTAGATTTATAAATGAAAACACTGCCTGCATAATTTTAGCTTCAAATACATATTTTTGAAGCTACTTTTGGAATGTTTTTTCATTAATATTTGGTAAAATTCCAGTAATTGCAGTGCAGAAGCTATGCTCTTTTTTTTGTTTGATTGAGCCATAGGGCTATAATGATGGAAATGGATTGCTCCCTGGAAATGAACTGCTTACTTCACACAGACTATATTTTGCCTTGTTTTCCAGTCATTCTGAGATTCCCCAACCCACTCTGTACATAGGTTGTTTTCCTTAAAAGCAAACAGAACATTCTAATTGTTAATGAAAAAAGGCAAAAGTTTGTGACCAAGCCTTTTAATTGTTACCAAAAAGACTCCCAAATTCTCTTGAACCTGTTAGACAACCAGCATAAATGTCAAGAATTATTATTATGTCCATAGATTCCTCTTTGCTAAACAATGACTTCCAGAGAATTTAATAAAATTTTATTATAGCTTTATCCACCAAAAAGTAGGATTTAATTTAGTAATTCTGGATTTTCAGAAACATGTTTTTACAAAATCCTTTTGGTTTCATTACGGTAATGGTTTCATAACGACAAATGGGAAAGTTTTGGAAGTGCCTGCATTAACCTGCTTTTGGGATAGGATGTGCTCTGCAGTGATATCCTGGAAGTTCTGGGTCTGTACAGCTGTATTCATAACTGTGGCAAAACAATTTCAGCCACCAATACTCTCATGCTGTTATAACAAACAAATGCTGATCAACTGGATTTTTGGATCAAGTGTGGGTTATGGATGTCACCTACATGAAAGTCTGTAAGCCCTTTCAGATGCTCCCCCACAACATTCTTACCTCTGAATCGCAGACATAAGGATTTTGTGGAGAAGGAATTGACTGACAACTGCACCTGGCCGATGGAATGAGGGTGGTGAGGCATTGGAACATGTTACTCAGCAGAGCTGTTGGTACCACACCCATGGAAGTGTCCAAAGTCAGGTTGGACTAGGTGTTTGAAGAAAAGTCTAGTGAAAATTGAGTCTGTTCATTGCAGGGAAGTGGGACTATATGAGCTTTAAAGGTTCATTCCAACCCAAAACATTCTGTGATTTGATGATTCTGTATTTAAGTATGTGCCATTTTGAGAGAAGAAGGTCCTAGTGTAGGGGTGTAAATAATTAGGTTACAGGCATATGCAACATTCTTTATCTCTGTTTCTAGCATGTCTATAACTGAAAATATGATGATGCCTTCCTATTAAATTCCAGGGCAATGACATATGAGCTAATGGTGTTGTTTTGCATTTACACCCCTTCACAGAGAGCAGAATTCAACTCCCTGTACTTAATCATCCCTATAATAATGGTTTATATTATAAATTCTATCACAGCTTGTACAGAGACAGATGAGCAGCTATGGATGCCTTTGGATATTAGACAATGAGTGGATATTTATCATACCAAAATCTGGACACTTTTATATTAAATAGATGTCAGTAAAGCATTGCACAGTTTATAATACTAATTAAATTGTTGTATTTTTAGCATGGAAACCTTGAAGACTACAAGCCTTGATCTATGATGAATGATGCAGTCATTTTTGCACTGTAGGGTTAATGGTTTTTCTTGCCATGCAGGGCTAATTTAAGGAGGGCTCATCCCAGTCTAAGACTCTACTTCCTTTCCTTTCAAGTGTATATATATATAATACCAATAAGACAGTTTTCCTGACTACTTAAACCTTTTCATTAAGTAATACAATGACAGTAGTTATTGTATATGATGTGGGTCAGATTTTTCTATCTTTGTGTGGAAGGAAAATAACTTTTCCAAATAAGAATAATTGCAAAGTGTTGAATTCTTTCAAGTATTTGACCCTGCCTGCCTATCAGTGTAAAAGCTTTGTGCTTCAAAACAGGAAAAGGTAATGAACATTTGCAATTCCCGAGACCATGCGTCAGATGGAAAAGAAGTCTTAAGTCACCTGCAGAGGATAAAAGAATGCACAAACCTTCTGATTAGTACCCATCCACTACTCTAATGGACCAAGCATAATACTGCTTCCTCTGTGATAAGGAAGCTCCCTAAGCATCTGTTACTCTGTGATGCACTTTTTCCAACACCTGTGCCCAAGTGCATTCCAGTATGAACCCTACAAGAGGTCCAGTTAAAGGATGGAGAGTTGTTAGATTTTCTGAGCACTACTGTCTGGCGGCTATGCTTAGAATATGACTCACACACAAACACAATGTTGAATTCACAGGAGTCATAGCTACTTTCATTTAAAAATGAACAAGTTAGAAGCACCCATTGCAGAAGAAAGATAAAGCATGTTTTAAAGACAAAATTTCATTGACTTCAGAATAGGAAGGAAAAAGTATGGGAAGTGAAAAGTGGGTCAGATAAGTAAGTGTGAGGTTAGAAGTACTGTGTAAGTTTAAGAAAAAGCAAATTACAGAGCAATCATGAAAATTACCTAGATACCATGGAGTAGTGTATCAACAACAAAGAGAAGAAAAAGAAATTATTTTGCAGTGCTGTGTTTGATGCAGCTCTTGGTGGGGATTGCCCTGGCACACTGGTGACTCACACTGAGCCTGCTGCCAACCAGCACTTCTGAGCCCCTTTCTGCAGGACTGCTCTCCAGCCACTCCCAATTCATATTTGTGCCAGGTGTTAATCAATGCCAGGGGACATGTCCAGTGTCTGTTCTTGTTAAATGTCATGCCTTGATGATTGCTCAATGCACCAATCTATCTAGATCCTTCTGGAAGGCCTCTTGTCCCATGAGAGTCAACGGCACCTCCCAGTTTGGACATATCAAGCTATCTAATGGTGCATTCAACTCCTGTATCCCAGTCATTGACAAATATATTGAACAACACTGGCCCTAAAATTGAGCCCTGAGGCTCTGGTGACCTGTCTCCAGCCACTGATAGATCCATTCACTGCAATCCTTTGAGTTCTGTTCTTCAGACACTTCTACACTGCAGTGCACCATGACCCTACTCATCCTACACTTGGATAACTTGTCCAGAAGGATGTTGTGAGGGAAAACATAAGAAGTCTTAGTAAGACCAGAAAAAAATACCTTCATCAACTTCCTTTCAGGCATTAGGAAGGTTCCTGTATCTGTCTTTTGAGGATGTTTGTCACTGCAAAATAAGGTATGAGATTGCCACCTTGTTGGCCACTATCTGTGTGTGTCCTTTTTTACTTTCTTTAATTTTATGGGTCATTGTCTGCTCAGTTTCATCCATTTTATTTCTGACAGAGGGCAGCAAGGGCCCACTGCTCCATATAGGAAAATGAGTAGGACATCAGGCGTAGTAACCAGGCTGATGGAGCAGGGATCTCATTGAAAAGGAGATAGGATGGGGATAGGATACGTCAGGATCAGTGTCAGAGACAGATATCAGGGCCAGACAGCCCATTGTACATTATGTTCTGGATATGGACTCGTGGCTTTGGATGTTTCTGTTTCTGACAGGCATCTACTGTTGTTGAAGGGATGCACTGGCAAACTTTGGTACATGGCTTCTTCTTCTTCCTCTTTACTGCTTTTCCCTGTCTATTAATAAAGGCTACATTTGTCACTATGGGAACCTTTAGTATACAGTAGTATGGCTCTTAAATAAAGGAAATCAGTAAGAACTTCCTGAAGGCAGCAGATATTCTGAGAGGTAAAACTGTTCCAAGCCATATTCTCAATCAGACCTTGTGTAGGTATCAGTTAACCAAGAAATAGTAACAGATTAAACTACTCATTCTCACCTAAAAGGCTGAAGTATATGATGGTTTCTGATAGGTTTTGGAATAAATTTGTGTTCAGGGAGTTGTTTTTTCTGTGGCGGCTTCTCATCTTTTTCTGTCATTGAAGGCAATGCACACTGCCTTACAGCACTTTGTCCAAGGTAGACATGCCCATTGTGAGACATCCAGCAACACAGAAAGAGGTTCTTTAGTAAAAGCAATGTTTCTCTGCTCTCTAGGCACAAATGTCATGGTTTGAACAGTCACTTCCTGAAAAAGAGGGGCAACTCCATGCTTAGCTCATGGCAATGTTTTCTCTCTAAAGCTGGAGTACACAAAAATTTGAAAACTTATTTCTTACTCCGTGTATCTTCTGCTTAGTTGTAAAGAAAAGACCAATTACAAATGCTTCAGTAGTCACACAGAGGATTCCATTTTATGGATGGTTGAACTGGAAAATAAAAAGTCATTACCTGTGAAATATCCTAATTAAATTCTTGATGGCAGGGTCAAATGTAGTTTTTAAAGTAATGTTTAAAAGAGGTTATAGTTTCAAGGTATAGTTTCAAAGGCAATATTTTTCTTTCCAAGATTTCTAAATGTACTCTTCATTGGAACTAAAATTTTATGAGGGTTAATATGCTTTTTTCAAGTTCAACAAGTATTGGACATATGTGTGGAGTGGAGCATGTAGATTCTAATATGAAGATTTTACCTGCTGCAGAAAAAGCACAGAAACTGGAATCTTGAGGCAAATCTGAAGATAACAATTCTGAAATGCTGTTTAAAAAGTGGAGTTGTCCAGCATTTGAAAAGATAGCTTGGTTTGATTTGAAAAGTTCATGGAAGTCTGGTATTTCTGCTCAAAAAATTACTTTCCTGAAGCTATTAATTTTTTTCCTTTTTTTTTAAATGATTTTATAAATTGGGGTCTTTTCCTACTTTTTTTTGTTAGCAACAGAAATACAGAGAGAGATGTATTATAGATGTATTACAGAGAGATGTAATATCCCTTCCCATGTATCAACAACAGAATTACTAGGAGAGTTGCATTCACTGAAAGCTCTACTAATAATTTCTGAAAAACAAGAGAAGAAATATTTTCATGAGTGTTACAATTACACTGGCAATCATGTTTGCAGAGTTCTGTAAGTAAATATTATTCTGAAAAATTCTTTGTTACAACAAAAGGATTGGTCCTCCTTTATGTGATAGAGGACCATAGAAAATATAGATTTATTTGAAAATTAATCAGGACAGAAGATAATGTAGGGAAAAAGTAGTCTTGTATTTTTTTGACTGTCTTTACAGAGTGACATGATTTTATTAATAATTTTGAATAGTTATTAATGAATTTTTCAATCATTAATAATAAGAGAAGTATTCATCATCATCATTGTCATAATCATCATCCTCTTCATTACTTTTCCCTTGTGATTGAATCATAGAAGAGTTTGTGTTAGAAGGGACCTTTGAAAATCACCTAGTCCGGCCTTCCTGCAATGAGCAGGGACATCTTCAACCAGACCAGTTTGCTCAAAGGTCTTTCCAACCTGACCTTGAATACTTCCAGGGATGGGTCATCCACAGTGTGTCTGGGCAAACTGTTCCAGTGTTTCACCTACCTGGACTCAATCTATCCTTGTTCTGTTGCATCAGGCCCCTACTAAAAATTCTATTCCTACCTTTCTCAAAAGCCCCTTGTGAGTATTGAATTGTGGCAGTAAGTCCTTCCTGGAGTCTTCTCTTCTCCAGTCTTTCTTCATAGAATATGTGCTCCAGGCCTCTGATTATCTTCATGGCCCTCCTTTGGACTCCAACAGGTCCATATCTTTCCCATGCTGAGGGTCCCAGAGCTGGGTATAGCACTCTGAGGGAATATCTCACTGGAGCAGAGCAGAGAGATAAAATCATCCCCTTGACTTGCTGGTCACAATGCTTTTGATGCAGTCTGGTTGACTTTCTGAGCTGTCAGTGTATGTTGGCAAGACATCTGCAGTTTTTCATCCATCAGGACACCCAAGTCCTTCACGGCAGGGCTGCTCTCAGTCCACTCAACCCCAAGCCTTTGCTGATATTGGCATTGCTCCAACCCAGGTGCTGCACCATGCTTGTGGCATTTTGTACCTCAGGAAGGTCTCATGGGCTCACTCCTGAGGCTTGTCCATGTTCTTCTGGATGACGTCCTATCTCTCAGGAGTGTCAGCTGCACTATTTGCCTTGGTGCAAACTGCAGAGGTTTCACTTGCTCTAGCTGTCTGCTTATCACTGTTGAAGGTACGTCACTGTAAATCTGAAAAAGGAAATCCTGTCTGGCCACCCCGGTTCACCTCAGGCAACTAAGCTGCTATTTCTATACCTCCTTTTTTGGCTTTTGATAGCAATTTGTTTAGTTACAGCAGCTATTCCATGCATATTGCTAAACTAACAATAATTTGGTGACAGTTAGATCTCTTCAATTTTGCTTTTAGTATTCAGTATTCTTTAAATGTATGCCAATAATTTTACATTGGCTGTGTCATGATTGATTGCATCTATATGTCTTCTAGTTACCTTACCTTTTCAATTCCTTCAATAGTTTGATATTTCAGCTTAAGAAAATAAAGGTTCTTTTTGCAATTTCTCCCACTCACTCTGTGACAATCATTTGAAAAATGAGGAATAATTTTGTGTGTGTGACCTGGAATACTTCTGCAATACTTGTTTAATTATACCGGTTCTGCTCCTATCCTTGTGAACAACTTGGTCACTTTTATGTGCACAGAGGGTTAATAAAGGCTATTGTGAACATATGCTAAGAAGACAGTTCACCAGCCTTTAAATCCTGGAATTCCAATGAGGCCAGTGGAGATATTTCTGATTTTTACTGTCATAACTGAGAAAAAAGGCAGTTCATGCAATCTGCCAGGGTGTCACCCCTGACATATTGTTTGAGGAAAATAGTGTAATGAATCCTATCTTAAAATAATGCCTTGTGGGAGAGTTTTGCCTATTTTCTCTAAGTAGACTTATTCAGATTTAAATGCAAAGTAGTATGAACTGTAGGGGCAGACTTTGTAAAAATTCTGGTGTTTAAAGTAGTAGACACATGCTGAGTGGGCCTTTGGAAGCTGCTTTGGAATGTTTCTTTCAACAAAATCAGTATGGTGATAGACAACCTTTATACAACGTAACATGGGAACTTTCTTAATCTTTAAGAACCTTGTCGTTTTTGAAGTTGTCTACTATGATGCCTATGCAGTACTGTGATAATGTTTTAATATCATAAGATAAAATACATCACAATCTCAGACTTCATGATCTGGGAAAGACACTTAAGAGTTCCTGATTTTTCAAATATTCTCATATCCAGACAACATTTTCCTGGAAGCTTAGGAATATACCCTTGGCAAGTTTAAATCCATCTGTAGTTCTTGCCTGTCCATTATCAGAAGGATAAATGAGTAATTTTGAAAGCAGTGAAAGATGACACAATATGTGGGGTGTTATTTTCGGGAGAGCATGGTTAATCAGTTTATGGTAGGAATGTAGAAAGGCTGTATTGGACTATACTGACTGCAATACTCAATACAGTATATTCACTAGAATACAGTGATTTTCACTAGATCCCTTCTCTTTACTGTGTTAGTTCTTTAGTTCAGGGACAGTAATTTTTCCTCTGCCTTTGCATATTGCAGGTTCTGTGACATTTCTTGCAGTGGTATAGGAACAATAAATTGCAGTAATAGTAGTCTGCAAAATTACTGACTGTGTCGTCTTCCCATGTACTTGGATTAGAAAAGATGCAATACACACATTGCCTGGAGTGTGCACTTCTAACACATGGAGATATAAGGACCTTGTACAAAAGCATTATGAATATAATTTTTGAAGGCTGAAAAGTAAACAATCTAAATGCTACAATTTTTTTTCTAGAACATATCAAGGTCAAAATATCAAATAAATCTAAAAATCTTTTAATTTATCGTACTTTCTTACTTAAAATTTACAAATATGCACTTTGCTACTGTCATTTTCTTAATGTGATTTCAAGTTTTACTACTAATACATAGAATTTCAGACAGGCTCATATGGTTTACATGAACATTACAAAAAACAATTGGGTACATTACAAACTTCCCATGAAGCAGACAAGTTTCTCCTTCCGTGTCAAATATGTTGTAACTGAAATAAGTGCAAGTGGAATGCAAAATTGAATAAAATATTGTTACTTGAGAGTTTTGTATTGGCTTGACAGTGACTTAAATAACTGCAAGGTGCCAGGCATCAGGAATCAGCATCAGGGCTGACAGCCCTCTAATGTTCACTTTCTGAACACAGGTGTTAGCAAAAGGATCTTTTCCTGGCAACAACATAGTGACTCTTTACAGCTCTGCTAATGGCATCCTAAGCAAGAAAAGGAGAAAAATAAAATTGTCAGGGAGAAAGACAGAGAGACACAAAAAGAGAGAGAGCAAGAAAGAGAGAAAGATTTTTGAATCTTTAAGATTCAAAGGCAGATTTGAGCTCTTTTTTTCATATCATGTTAATGAAGTAAGACTTGCCCAAATCAAGCACTACAGGTTCAGAGCATTATAAAAGTCTTTGCATCTGGTGAGAATATATCCTTGGGAAGCTGGAGGAAAGCTCCAGGGCAGAACAGGTCACAGCTGGCTGTCTGTGAACAAGAGCACTGTCATTTCCCAAAGCAATTGGAGAAGAAGTGCATTGGGAGATGTGTTCTGTGAGCCATGGCCTGACAGTCTCAGCCTGTCAGTATGTGACAGCAGCATGTGAAAAATAATAAAGTGAAAACAGCAGACAGTATGTATAGAAATCAGCAAATACATGGAGGTAAAGAGAAGTTGGAGTGCAAAACGTCCATGGTCAGCTAGTATGATTTTTGGCAGCTTTGCTTCTTTTCTCCTTCCAAATGGTTGATTTTTTTATTTGTTTGGGGGTTTTTGTTTAGCTGTTATTTTTTTAGCTGTTTTGTTTTGATTGTATTTTGTAATCCATCTCTTCTTTACATACTTATACTTTCCTGATCTACTTACACACAATTGAAGACAGTGCAGTGCATGCTATCTTTGGCATATTCAGACTGAAGATGAGGTCTTTCTCCAGGTGGGTATTTATGATATTATGATGGAGATCCTTTCAGTAACTTGAACTTTGGCAGTGCTAAAAGTCTGTTAATATCTGCCGTGAAATGTCTTTTTGAGGGACTTATTTATAGTAGGGTATTACTTTGCAGTGTTGAGGGAGCAAACATATTCACAGCTTAACCATTCAGTCACCAAAGCAATGCACTGGCAGTAATCTTCTGTTTTGCATTCCAAAGATTGGTAGCAAACCAGAGGACACCATCATGAAGAGTAAATGGGAATATCTGGGCAAGTGTTAAGAGTCCTCCTTCAGCACACCACTGAGCAAACGTCATCTGGTTCCAGCCATTGACCTTCACTTGCTGTAGCGTCAGTCAGTTCATGCAGAAGAGGTGTGGCAGTCACATAAACACAAACTGGCATAAATTTAACTCTTAAACCTCTCTCCCCCATTTCTTACTTTTCCCAAGGTCCTGTGACAACTTTTTCCAAATTTTCTAGGTCTTGCTTCGACACAGAGAATGACCCAACCACAAGCTACAGACC
Source organism: Certhia americana (assembly GCA_018697195.1). NCBI lineage: Eukaryota > Metazoa > Chordata > Aves > Passeriformes > Certhiidae > Certhia > Certhia americana. The sequence goes on along the minus strand of JAGMWU010000110.1, from coordinate 35,248 downwards.
TCAGCATCTGCAGAAAGTGAAATCTCCCACCACCAACTCCCACTCTGCTCAGTATTGTGGGATACTTTCCTCCACACAGTGTGTGTATCCCTTGGTCCTTTTTATCTCTCACGCATTCTCATCCAAGTGTGCTTTGCATGTCACTGATTTTTGCCTATTAACTTCCCTAGCGTTTTTTAGATTCTCTTAGACCATCCTTGTTTCTGAAGCTGTGTGAACGGACACAAATGTTACAGGAAGGCTTGTGGCAACTCACTTGAGTTGGCTTTGATGGAATATTTTATAGAAAGAGAGATGAGTGACCAAGTAAAACTCTTTAATTTCTTTCTAATGTGTCCCCTGATGATGCATGGAAACAGCAAATGTTAGGAAAACGGTTGTCATATGTAGAAATATCCTGATTTATTTCCTGTCAAGTACTTTTCTCCTTCCTTTACAGAGAAATACCCATTTAGTGTAATTTAATGTTATTGCTACTTTTCCTCTTGTCTTTCCGGCTGCCCTGTGTTTGGTCAAATTCCCAGATTTCTTAATTATGAAAAATCCTTTCCCTGGGGGTAGCTTGGAAAGCATTTAGACTTAAAGCAAATAAAGACTACAAAAATAAATAAGACCTTCAAGATCCAACTTTTTTTTTTTTTCCTATCATTTTTGTCTGAGAAATGAGATTTGTCTCTAAGAAAGTTCCACTACTAATTTCCAGGCTGCAATCTAAAACTCAAATAACTAACTCTGCAAAACATGACAGCTAGTACAAATCTTCTCAAACTTGGAAAGAAAATGGTGCATAGCTAAAGCTCAGCTGTGAAACATTCATAGCTGGCTTTAAGTTAACTGCCTTCTAGCACTTCAAGTCTTGACTTCTACCATTTTTTCCCATTAACAGGCCTTCAAGATGAAAATATATACAGAATGTAAATTTCAGTTTAGTGCATGGTTGTATTTGACAGAACCTTTATCCTGCTTGTGTAAGTTTAATTTGAAAACCAATTACTCCTAAAATTGCTTCTGCCTTTTGTTTCTGCCTACTCTGTGTTGTGCTAGAAGTTTGCTTTTTTTTAATAATATTTGAAATAGAATATTAGAGCATGTGCTGAAAACTCATTTCACAATCAGATTGGCTTCATTCTATATGTTCCCACATTGTTTGTTCCTTTATAATTCATCTGATCAGAAAGTGCAAATTATTTCATGCAACAAAAATGCTCTGTTGAGCAATTTTCTCCAAAATCTAAAAAGGTTTATGAAAGAATATGTTTAAATACATGACAGATGCTTCCTCTTTTCCCAGTCCAGTTAAAATCCATCTTGTAGTTTTACCCTGGAATTGGAGAGGGAGATATGTGACTTTGGGACAGCCAGCCAAACCAAACTTTCCTGGCTTTCTATGCAGGCGAGATTTGGAGGCTGCAAGAGTGGAATTCCTGACCCTATTTGGCTCCTGGCATTCCTGCTGGGAGAGAGCAGCTGTGAAAGCTATGGGCTTCCAGGAATTCTGATGCTGACCTGAAAATTTGAGTTTGAAATTGTTGAGGTTGGATCCAGGGCATCCAAATCAAGGAAACTTGGCATTCTCCCTTGAAGACCCAGATTTATTTTCAGAGGAAATTACCATGTTGCGGCTTCATCTTTTCATGAAGCTTTTCAGCTTCACTTACAAATCTATGGGGCCTCATGGGATGCATCCAAGAATTCCTAAAGAGCTAGCTAATGTCATTGCAAAATCTTTCTTGATGATTTTTGAGTAGTGTTGGGAATCCAGAGAGATTGAGCCAACAGGAAGCTGGTGAATACAGTTATTGGTCACATGAGGGGAACGTCATGCTTGTCAAACCTGATTCCTTTTTACAACAAGGTAATCCATCCTAGCTAGTCAAGGGAAGCCAGTGGATGTAATCTTTCTGGATTTCAGTAAAGCTTTCAATACTGTCCCTCTAAGCATCTGTGCAGGTTTAGGGCAAATTTGAAGAAAACCTCTGAAGGGGTCCCTCTGAAAGCAAATTCAAGTGGCCCATCCCTCCACCAGTTCTAGAGACATAAATCTCCTCCAAGAAAAGTGGAAAAGCTGTTAATTTGACAAGCAGAGTACTGACAAACATGGTAAAATAAATAATATCAAACAGTGGAACCTCTTGCTGTTCTGAAGAGATGGCAAATTCAGGAAGTCCTTGTCGTGGGCTGTAGCCCAGCTCGCTCAGACTCTCATCAGTCCCTCTGGCACTGAAAATGCCACTTCCTGGCCCCGGTGTGCCACAGGTGAGAGCTCCCGGTACTTTTCTGGGCTTTCAGTCCAGAGCAGGTTTGAACAGCTTTAAAAAAAGCCACAGTCCGGGGAGCTTCCCAGCCTCAGCTAGCTAAAAACCTGACCTAGAGCAGAAGAGAGCTGTCTCCCGCTGTCTGTCGGTGCTGCAGACAGCACAGCCCGGGACAGGAATGCGGAGGAGCAAGCACAGCCTCTGGAAACAAAATGCGTCTTCTTCCCCCATTTGCTGTGGGAACCAGCCTGGAAGGTGCAGAACTCAACATCCAGCACTAACAGCACAGACAGCTGGGGATACAAGCAGCAGGAAGGCACCCTAGGATGGTGTGCAGCACACAGCTGGATAAACACATCATGTGATGGGTGAGCAGCTGGCTCAGGGGTCAGGCACAAAGGGTTACAGTGAATGGGGGGACATCAGACTGGTCACCTGTCACTAGTGGGGTTCCACAGGGCTCCATCCTCAGCCCTGTGCTCTTCAACATCCTCATAAATGGCTTGGAAACAGGACTGGGCAGGATACTAAGCAAGTTCACAGATGATACAAAACTGGGAGGAGCTGTTGACTCCCTCCAGGGCAGGGAGGCCCTGCAGAGAGACCTTGACAAATGAGAGAGATGAGCAGGCACAAACTATATGAAATTCAACAAGAGCAAGTGCTGGATTCTGCACCTGGGATGGGGCAACTCTGGATGTACAGACAGACTGGGAAAAAAGAGTCTGGAAAGCAGAAATGAGTCCAGGAAAGGGTTCTAGTCTGGGGTTCCTGGTGGATGTCAAATTGGAGATGATCCAGCAGTGCCCTGATAGCCAGGAGGGCCCCTGTGCCCTGGGGACATCAGGCACAGCATCACAGCTGGGCAAGGGAGGGGATTGTCCTGCTCTGCTCTGCACTGGGGCAGCCTCAGCTCCAGTGCTGGGGACAGGTCTGGGTGACATAGCACAAAAAAGTCATTGAGCTGTCAGAGAGTGTCCAAAGGAGGGCACGAGGATGGTGAAGGGCCTTGAGGGGAAGCCGTGTGAGGAGTGGCTGAGGTCACTTGGTCTGTGCAGCCTGGAGGAGACTGAGGGGAGAGCTCACTGCAGTTACACCTTCCTCATGAGGGGAAGAGCAGGGGCAGACACTGATCTCTTCTCTGTGCTGGCAGTGACAGGACCCAAGGGAATGGCCTGAAGCTGTGTCAGGGGAGGTTAAAGTTGGGTATTAGAAGAACATTCTTCACCCAGAGGTAGGCTGGGCACTGAACAGCTCTCCAGAGAGCTGGTCACAGCACCAGCTGACAGAATAAAAAAAATATTTGGGCAATGTTCTTGGGCACATGGTGTGTCTCTTGAGGCTGGTGCTGTGCTGAGCCAGGAGTTGGATTCTGATGTTTCCTGTGTGTCCAAGTCAGTGTATCCTGTGATTCTGTGAAAGTGAAGAGTAACACTCTGCATAAATGCTACTGAATTTTTAAAATTCTTATTAGAAAAAATGGAAATAAAAATAAGGCAAAATGATTGATTTTCACACATGAAGTTGCATCTAGGAATGAAAGTACTTTCAATTGTATCAAGAGCTGAAAAGGAGGCTATGTCATTCAGCCATTAACTTTAACTACATTCAGTTTCTGTCAAACAGAAAGCAATGCCCTCTACTTAAAACTTTGCAGACTGTGTATTTATTCCAGTTTTTCACTGTAAATTGTAAGAAGACAGGTTAGAGCTCAGGTGAGTCTTTGAGCTCTGTGATTCTTAAAAATTGTTTTCAATGCAGTAACAAAAAGATTTCTTTTCTCCACCACCTCTACCAAAGAACTGGCCTAGTGGTTGCTTAGATGGCACTATACCCAGAAGAAAGTGATACAAGGCTGAAGCAATGCTGCTCTAGCAAATATAGCCCCAAATCCTTAGTGTTCTGAATAACCTCATGCCCCAGGGCAGTACATGCGAGTCAAGATGGAAACTTAAAATAATATCTCCTGATGTTACTCCCTCAAATCTTAAAAACACAATTTGAAACAAATCCGAGGGCTTTCCAAAACTGTAAAAAAAAATCACAGCAAGGTCTTCATGAATATAGTGAAAATGAACTCTCCTCTATTCACTTTACATTATCTTATATATCTGCAAAGCACAAGGCCTGAACTTGATAAACAGAAGTTCTAAGCAGAAGCAGTGGGCACATGCTTCAGGAGCATGTAGTTGCTTACAGTTCTCTAATTCCTTTGTACTGTTTTGCTAAATTATTAAAGATTTTCTGAGGATGAGGAAAAATCTACTACAGCAGCAAGAAATTGCAATTCTAATTTTGGTATCTTTCAGTCTATTTTTGCAGGAAGTCTTTACATTTTCATCTTTACACATGAAAACAAACTCCTTTCTGTTATTTTTAGTGACCTGTTCTTCAGTTCACTAGTTCCATTACTTGAAAAAGATTACCTCTTGCAGAAAGTTCCCTTATACTTCAGCCTGTGCAGACACCAAACTGCTCAGCCAGCAAGATGAAGTAATCAAAAATCGTAGTTTCTTGAGCCTGAATAAACATATCCTGCCTCTCAGGAGGGCTCTCAAGTTGGGCTCATTGCTGCACAAACTGTAGGCATGTAGTTTTTGGATGGTTTGAGCAGAATAGCTGCAAGTGTGGAGTGATTGCTTTTCACAGAATGTACCTTCAGCAGATCAAATTTGTGGAGAAAAATCCCTTCTCATTAGCTCTGGCCAAGCTCATGATCAAGAACACTTGCTGTTCTCTTCTGTGTTATGTACCAAATGAATTACAAACCAATGTGTCAACAGAGAAATTAATATGAAGGCCTAAGTCTCAACACATCCATGTGTGATGGTTACTTGCAGTTAAAAACACACCGTAAAAAAACCCCAACTTTCTGATTCATATTACTAGAACAAGGCACATTGGGAGGGCAGCCCAATTAGGAGGGAGAGACTTACCAAACCCACATATATAGACATTTACAACTGTGGCATGAACAATCAAAGGCTCTTAGTACTGGGTTCTGAAAATAACCATGGTGCATGTGGCTTATGTGTGCGTTAGGAGTGTGGCAGAGTCCACCCCAACAGATGCCACTGTGGTTCCAAAGAAGGAGTGCTCTGAACCCTTTTGTGGCCAGGAAGAATAAGGATGTTCTGGTCACTGCTGAGGTGCCCATGGTTGCCGTTCTTCTCCCTTGTGCCTTTTCCTGGTCATCTGCTGGGAACAGGAGAGGTCCTTCCAGCAACAGCTCTCTTCACTCTTCTGCAATTATTGTAGCTGTTCTCCACGGAAGTGTCGCTCCAACAGCTCAACCCCCTTGAACAGCCATGTCCTCCTCTCTTCCACCCTTCCCTTCCTGGATTGTGTAGAGTAGGTAGGATGGAGAAAGTGTGAAGGTGTACTGGGCGTGCCCTGGAACTTGCACTGGGCACACTCCTGTGCTGTTACCTGCCTGCATGGGTTCATTGCACTACTCTTCACATCTGCAAATATTCACTAACCCAACAGCTTTCCTAATTGCAATTTGTTAAGTTAGATAGTTCTCCTGTTTATGTAGAAAATGATGACAGTTTGGGATGCCTTTTACTTGTGCCTTGGGAAGGGGATGAGGGTATCATATACATGCCCTACAGGATTTGAAGATGCAGAAATTCTGATGGAGTGAAATTCTGACTGGGTGAAGTGTTCATTCTCAGTTTACTTTTAGCTCTTCAAGTTTCAGCATTGCTGTTACATGTTGCTAAGAGAAAACTTGGATGCCCTTGATTACAGGGCAGGAACTCCTTTGTGGAAACTTATGGTAACACATTTAATTTAAAGTACTTTGGGGGTGACAAAACCTTGGTATGAAAATTTAATCTTGTAATTACTCCTGAGCCATGTAATTTTTATTAAAAAAAAGCTTTAGTGCTGCTAAAGACTTTTTACTCCTCTTCAAGGGCAAACTGTTCTTACTGTTTCAAATTTCACAGTGACTGTGATTTTTTTGAAGTGATTGTTTATGGTTGAATATTTTTCAAAGACTGCATAGACAGTATGAACTCTAAAGTTTGATTTCAAGGTATGGTATTTAAATCATATCTAAGTGAATTAATAAAAGAGGCAGATGCTTTTACAGGCTTTTGGCTGATGTACCAAAGATGTTGAAGCTAGAGCTAGTAGGAGGTCTAATGCTGGTTTTGTCACTGGCCTTATCTCATTTTCATTGATTACTTATTCTCATCTATGCCTGTTTCCTTTTCCTTTAAATTAGAATAATAATATGGAGATGTTTTAAAGATGAATTACTGATGTATTAGCAACGCAATACTCAGGTAATATGTCAGTATTTTCCTCAAAACTGAACGAAACATTTAAGAAACAGTATTTTATTCTCTGGTTATCTATTCCTAGCTAGCCTGAGTGACTGTTGTTGGAACATGTGCATGTGCTTTTATGGGTTCTATTCCAGCCAAAAGCTGGAATTTAATTGACAAATAATGCACCATTCTTAAACTTTCTATCTTCAGAAAATGTTACCACAGCCTCTTGCCCCCCACCTCTCATCTAGATTCTTTCACTTGATATAATGGCATTTTCTTCCATTTCTTCAGAATGAGGGTTGTTTATTCAGTAATTCTCTAACTACACACACATTTATGATTTGAAAAAATGGATTTTCAAGATATAATCTGGCAAAAGAATTTGAAATATATGTGTCAAACTCTGGGCTTTTATCTTTAACAGCTAAATGACCTTTGTTTTTCATGCATTTCCTTTGTATTCTGCTGTGAAATAGCTCTTCAGGAGCAAAAACCCTACTTCAAGAGCAAAAGAAAAATTTCTTCCAAGAACCAGGCTTCTTATTAAACATTTCAAGGACCTTCTTTCCCCAAATAACACAATCACACAAGAAAAGAAGATAATTGAATCTGTGAAAGTCTAGTGGTGAAATATGAAAGTAGAGAAGCTTAGTCACAGATTTTATTTTTTGTTAAAGCAGTAGCAGAAAGATGCTGCTGTTGAACATGGTATTTTGCATATTGTCACATTCCTTGCCTTTTCTGGAAATATTCCCACTTAAGTCAATGTTTTTGAATTTTGATGTACTTGAAATGCAACATCAGTCCAGACCTCTACAAACATCTGCTTTACCCACATAACATGGGACAATCAAGGTTTCCTAGATAGGACACCCTACTTTCTGCCCAAATGATTTTTTGGAATAAATATTTTCTTAATTACAATTTATTTTTTGTCAGTGCATTGAAAACTTTTTTTTTTTTCTTTTTTTTTTTTTTTTTTTTTTTTTTTTTTTTTTTTTTTTTTTTTTTTGTGATAACATGTTTTCCTGATGATATTTTTTATTCGGTAATTTACTGCTAGTTGGTTGTGATAATTCTCAGTAATATTTTGACCTTCTCGTGGTAGATCCAGCATGCAGGACAGAGTCCTAGATGACTTTTCTCTACTCTTTATTGCACTGAAAATGGCATTTTGGCTCCAGAGAACAAGATCACGAAGAGGCTGGTGGGTAGGTGTTGTATTTGTGCAAAACAAACTGCAGTGAATAGAAAGTTGGAATTTCAGGTCAGAAGAAATGGATGGTATGAGAGCAGTAGCGGGTGGGGAAACTGCCTTTTTGAGTTCTTAGCACTGCAACCATGGCACATCAATGAAAAATCCTTGTTCAAAACACCCATCCCTGGCATAAGGCAAGCTTATGAGAAGGCATTGCTGCAGTGCAGTTTCTGCAAAAGGGTAGAAAGGCTTACAGCTGTGATAGAACAACAGGCGTTGTCAGGTGGCACTACCCCCAGGAAAATTTCAGGGTCTCGATGAAAGGAGAGGACACATCAAGAGGGCTCCCTTGGCAAAGGGAATCATGTTGTTGTTGATGTGGGTTGAAATTGCTGCAGCTTTGACAGCTGCCATTCTGATTATGCACTGGGGAGTACCCTGGAAAATATTCAAAGCTCAAATGAACTGCTGTTACTGGAGCAAACATTTTGCAGGGTTGCAGCAGATTCCTCTTTGCATTTCATACAAGGAAACAGTCTGTGAAACACATTAACCTGTTTTATAAAATTCCTCTGCTCAAAGAAAACCGAATCTCAGTATTCTCAGCCTATCTACATCCTTATCAAGCCCATAGATATTAAAATGGTCTGTTGATTCTTGAAGGATATCAGGAACAGCAGGTGCAGATTCAAAAAGGCAGATGGGTTTTTGTGCGCTAGCACTGGCTTCTCCTTGTGTAACAAGTTCTCTTTCCTAGTTTGAGAGGGATTTTCTAGCTCAGTATTCCTTCCCACCCTGAATGTTCTGCTCCAGACTCTGGGAATCCAGAAGAGATTTATTTCCTCCGACTCTCACTGGAGTCAATAGGAATAGAGAGGCTCTTTCTAGGAAGCAGTTAAAAGCTTAAATTTTCACATGAAATCTTCAGAAAATCTGATATTCAAACTGTTCCCTATGAGGGGAGGATATTAATCTTTCCATTCTGGCCTAGGATGACATGAGTTAACTCTATATTTATGTATGTTTGCATATTTACAAATAACTAGAAATTGTGTTGGGCCTGCAAGTTGACTTAACAGCTCAAAGCAAAACAAATGTGTAAATTGCTTCTCGATTATTTATTTTAAGTGATGTTGCATTCTGAGTTCATAACATGGATGCAATGATGTTGGTTTTAATTCTTGTTCTAAACAGTTCACTGAAAAACACATCTATGTATAATGGAAGACAACCTAAATGAAAAGAATTAATTATTTTTACAAAATTTATTACTGTAAAAATCATGTATTATATGTTAAAAACTGTTGTCATGAAACAGGTATGATGTCTGCAAGATTGATGATCTCAGAATGGCAGACATCAATTTTTAATAGGTCAGAAGAGGATAAAAAGGTTTGGAAATCTTAATTCTGCATGCTGGAAGGAATAAGTTTAGGAATAAAACATTTAATGCATATGGGATTATGCTTCTGATAAAGAGTAAAATCTATACAACATCCTGTCTTTTGCTCCACATGTCATGGTTATGAGGTATAATGCAAACTTCTTGTAACCCTATTAATGAAATTAAAATTTGGGGAAATTTGAAATTGTGTGCAATCCTATTCAAATATCACCACATGGATCCATTTTTGGTAATTAGGAAATTCAGATCAGAACAAAAATATCTGTTTAAAGTTCACTTCCACACAGAATAAGAAGTTCAGATTTCTCTAAAGAAAGTTTTCAAAACAGAGGCCAGAATTCAACTATGAATAGAATAGCACCTTAAATATTAGGAAGAGCCAACTGGTGTCATCTGTAACAACTTTCTTTCCTTCAGGACTAGAACTTCATTCAAACTAAATTTCTTATACTTAGAAGGTTTCATATGTATATAATTTCTTTTATTTATATATATTTAATTTCTGCTTTCAGATAGAGTAAAGTTCAATATCAAGAGTCAATCTTTGATTTGGAGGTAAGATTTATGTCAGAAAATGACATTTTTTATGTATTTTCATCAAAACCAAGAGCTGACAATAATTTGTCTAGAAGCACGACAGCTTAGAAGCATGAAATGTTCTTCAAGGTTAATTGTTTAGCCTATTAAAACTAATTTGCTTCCTTATTTATGAAGTACAATCTGTTAATTTGCTAGTCTCACATAGTCTGTAGTAAAGAGTATCTACTGAGCAGAAAAAAACGGCAGTATGATAAATGAAGGTCACTTGAAGCAGTTTTTTCCTAACTTGTCTTCTAATTTGGTTTTTATATGTGAACTTGAGGTCCTCTATCGGCAGTTTTTTCACACTTCTAATATTTGCTTGCATTTTTTTATGAAGGTGGAGAGAAAGTTTCTAAATTTGGCCATTGTACAGAACTGGCTTTAGCAAAAAATTAGAACAGGCAGTTGCCTGTGGCTGTTCGTTACCTGGGCCAGGTATTGTCCTTATATCTGCTTAATCTGTGCTGGAAGAAAAGAGGAAGAGCAACTCTTGCTGCCTTAATAGTTAATTGCTGCTGATTTTGCACTTCGGATGTCAAGGAATATGCTGATGAATATCTGCATGGCCCAAGACAACACAGTTCCCATTTCTGTCCCGTTGATGGCAGCAGCAGCTGCTAATGTTTAATTCAGGGTCTGTCCCCGTGTTTCCTAACCTGGTCTCCTCATTCCTCTTCATGGTGGGAAGATGTCAGTTCCAGCCCCAGCTCTCTGAATCTCCAATTATGGGTATCAGGCTAGGGATGCAGGGATTGGATAGTGTTTACCCACAGAATGTGAACGTAGCAAATGTGGGAGGGTGGAGTTTTTGAAGAAAAACTGCAAAATGGAAAAATAGGTGCTGCTTACTTATGTCTTTTCTTATGCTGTTGTATCTCATGGGAATACTCATCAGTCTGGCCCATCTGGTCCAAGAGTAAGTTTAGTTTTGTGGCCAAGAAAGATAAAATGAATGGTCGGACTCTAATTAAGGTTGTGATGAATATTGTTTTTTGTATTGGTGCTCAGTATTGCAGGTGATTTTTGCTTGCTATGATTATGTGAAATAGTATTTGTTTTGTAATAGGGGGGATAGAATTTAATCAATTAGAATTTAGTGTTTGTGGGGGGTAGTAGGGTAGGAGTAGTCATTGTATGCTGAGGGTGGTGATTAGGAGCTTACGTGTGGTGGTCTTAGTTCAAAGAAATTTTGGGCAGGGGGATAAGGAGACTATGGGGAGGAATGCAATCATTGTTTTCTAACATTATAGGAGGTCTGGGTTATGGAAGTAGTCAGAACCATGGGTTCATGTAGAGGCAGTTAGTATTGCTAGGCCTGTGTGTACTTTGCTGGCAGAGAATACTGATGTGAGTAGGGTTAGTAGGGTGGATGATGTTGCTTGGTGTCCAATAAGCCATATTAATGGGGCACTAGTCCTCTTCTTGACCGTGACTAATGTAGGACCTTCTGGACAATGAGATAATATCCAACCAGCACTTGACACATCATGCTTCCTCGTGGTAGTAGCAATCACAATAAAACTAGGACTTGTACCATTCCACTTAGGATTCACAGAAGTGCTTCAAGGCTCATCCCTAACTACTGGTTAATGAAATATCCCCCAATCACCATTCTCTTCCTAACATCTCACTCACTTAACTCAACACTACCAACGGCTATAGCCATCAGCCCAGCAGTCCTAGGGGAACAAATAGAACTAAAATAAACACAAATTTGAGGTGTCTTAGCCTTCTCATCATCTTGTCTTCCACTTAGGCTGAATAGCCATTATCATCATATATACACCAAACCTCACCCTACCCACCCTTCCTGTCCTCCCTAATAACCACCACTCAACACAACCAAGCCTTTAAAACTATCAGTAATAGTAACCACACCACTGTGAGATACAAAGGTGGTTTGTGTGATCTAAGAACTTCCACCACAACAGTAAGGAACTCAGCCCCTGCATGGCTAAAGTGGTTTTTGAATGAACCCTAAAAGTCAGTGAGGATAACTGGAAGCCATGGTATCATAGTGTAATAATCAAAAAGGTTTTGTAGATGTGTTTTTACAATAAGTATAAGGAGAATTGTGTAATGACTAAAGTAAAGATACTGATACTGTTTTTAAGCAGTTATAGTTATGTTATAATATGTTTTGGTGGTTATTGGCATAACTATAACTATTTGGTAATAGTTATGTTATGGTTGACTTTAATGAAAGGTTATTTTTTGGCTCTTATTGATGGGACATTTAAAAGCATTAGTTAAACTATGCTGAATTAGAAAGAATAAACAAAAAAGGAAAAAGAGGGTGTTCTTTATCACTATTACATGTGATAAAGAATGAAGTGTGTATGGATACCCCTTATGTATCATCCTATTCATCTGAGAACAATTTATTCTTTACATATATATTTGTAATATTTAAGAAGAACTGCTACCATTATATTTGATTTCAATTCAGATGACATCTCAAATAGCCAGAAACTTCTTCAGAGTTTCTAACAGTGATAGGGTTGTTTTATTTCCTTAAAACTATTCCAGCAAATGACCAGGTTAGATATAGATAGTTGTTAGAGGCAGACAGGAAAATTGCAAAAGTTTGGGTTGTTTACTTATTTATTTAATTGGTTGGCATTTTAGGGGCATTTAGACTCAGCAGATATTTCCAATTTATGTTAGGAATGAAAGAAGTGAATGTTTCCTTCCAAGCTGCTGATCTTGAATTAAATTGAACATTTGGCATCTGCAACAAAGGAAAATGACAAGATGCTAAAGATAGGCATGTAAAATCATAGGATTAATTTAGTGTAGAAAAGATCTTAAAGGTTATGTAGTCCAGCCTACTTCTTAAAATGAGACTCATCTCAAAACTGGATCACATTCCTCAGGGTCTGAGTCAGTCCCAAAATTGAAAATAGAGTTACGAATGAGGTTCAACATTCAGGTAAAATGTTCTGAGGAAAGAGGCAGCTGAAAAAACATTTGGAAGGCTCCAATTGCAGATTGGAGTTTTCTTAATCAGAGATGCTCTAATTTGTGTATACGGGGCTGAGACAGAAAGCAGTAGATCGAAGAATTTATCACTCCTTGCTGTTTTTTGTATCTCACACTCTTAAATCCATGAAATCCTTAGAGGATTGTGAAAAGAGCGGGATTATGTCTTTCAGTTGATGGTAAAAAAAACTATGCTGAGAGCTTATTATTCGGTTTATAAATAAATTTCATGTTTCAGGATAGTATGCAGGAATGTTTTTAACTTTTCCACATACGGCTACTAAAACATAGTGTAGTAAAGACAGCAGTGGTTACAAACATGAAAGAAAATACCCTTGGAAACTGGACACCATATGAGAAGAATGTAAATTCTGCAGTCCTGAGGGAAATCCTCTTTCTTTTGAAGATGGAGGGATATATCTTGCAACTAACTCACCAACTGCATGACAGGAAGATTTATTTAGAAAAGAGACATACCTTACAACCGTAGAGAAGCATCAGAGTTAGAAAAGGCCTTCCTTTGAACTGTTTGGGCAGAGAACAAATAAGTGGTAGTGTGTGGTTTTTGGTAAAGTGCTTCTTTATGGCATGGGGCACTGAGAGCTGTGGCTGGGACCACATGTCACAGGACCAGGCCTCATGCAGAGCAGTGCCTCCTAGGCTCAACTCAGCCAAATCTGTGTTAAAACTCCATTTTTTTGCAGACAGGATTCTGTTGCTGAATATTGTATTATCTTCCTTCTAAATTACTTCTGGTCCCAGAGCTTTCTTAATTGTGGAACTGTGGATTGACAGGAAAAGCTTGTTCTGAATTTGTTCAGGATGGCGGCACACTAAAGCATGGGAAAGTAGGTGATATCTGAACAGTAGGTCATTTACACCTCTTTTTTATTTGAAGGTGTTTGTATGGGTTTTTTTCTCACACTTCTGTCAGTGTGTTGCCTTCCTTAGGGGTGTGTCATCCATTCTCACAAAAACGCTGCTGGAGGCTGAAGGTACAGTTACTACTAGGAGGGAGGGAAATTAATTTGCTTAAGACTAGAAATAGTTATCTGTAATTTATTGTATATTTTGTTATATATTTTAAGGGCTCAAGAAGCTTGGATCAATTCAAATTTTTACAAGACCTTTGTTAATACATTGGTATCTTTGTAGCTCAAATGGGCTTAGTAAGGAACAATTTGTATTTGAAATATGCACTACAGAAGGTGTGTTTGCAACATGTTAACCAAAGCAATGAATTGTAAACCATCTTTAGGTGAAGTCAAATATAGAAGTTAACTACCTTAACTTGTAATAACAAGTGCTCTCTTATTTTTTTCTATTTTTGCTGACACAGAAAATAGATGTTATCCACAGAAGTAAGAATATTGATGGTAAGAGTGGTTGTTTCTTCAACTCTCAAAATTTGGACTCTTTTTTGAGATTTCTTGTCTTTATTTCTGATTTTTAGCTCATGTGATATTCACTTTTGTTTGACAGTTTTAAGGCAAATATTGCCTGTTCAAAGAAAAAGAAAATTCTGTGTCACCTACATCTGTTGAGCTAGCAAGCAAGTTCAGTGCAGAACTGAGGCAGTGTCATGGTTTTACCTCTCCCTCACTCCCTCACCAGCAGGATCAGGGAGAGAATTGGAAGGATAAAAGCTGGAAAACTCACTGGTTGAGATGCACACAGTTTAACAAAAAAAAAAAAACCCCATACACAAGCAAAGCAGAACAAGGAGTTAATTCACCACTTCTCATGGGCAGCAGGGATGTGTCCAACCATCTCCAGGAGAGCAGGGCCCCATCGTGTGTAGCACTTACTCGGATAGACAGATGCCATCACTCCAAACATTCCCCCCTTTCTCCTTCTTCCCCCAGCTTTATGTACTGAGCAGGATGTCACATGGTCTGGAATATCCCTTTGGTCAGTTGGAGTCACCTGTCCCAGCTGTGTCTCCTCACAACCTCCCATGCACCCCCAACTCCCTCACCAGCATGGAAGTACAAACAGCAGCAAAGGCCTTGGCTCTGTGTAAGCCCAGCTCAGAAACAACAAACACAACTCTGTATTATCCACCCTGTGTTCAGCACAAATCCAAAACACAACCCCATACCAGCCACTGTGAGGAAAATGAACTCTACCCCAGCTGAAACCAGCAAAAGCAGATAAAAAGTGGTTCAATCTTGCACAGACTTAATTAATGAGGACAACACAGGTATAATTACATAATAGGATGGAGGGTGTTATCAGTATTTATCACAAGGAAAGATCAAGGGCCCAGAGAAAAACATGTTGAGAGAAAATGAAATGTACTTTTTATCTTTCCTTATCATGGAATAATGTTGGCATTTGTCCCTATCTTTCCTCAAGGTGAGTGCAACCTGCTTTTGTTGGATTTGTTGAATAAAAAATGTGGACTGGAGAGATACGTATGATCTGATATGAAGGTTGGATATGATAAACATGAACTTAGATGAAGTAGTCTAACTTTGTTATCAAAAGTTATCATTATCAAAAATGCTAATTCTTGTATGAATATAGAGGAGTGTGTTGGCATCTACTGCATATGAAATAAATCTCATTGAGAAACATGACCCCACTGACTAGACTGAATAATCTAATTAGTTGTTTTTTACCAGCTGGTGCTAAATTTTTGTTTTGTACTGCATTAGAGGAATATTTTTTTGATATTTCAAAATCTGGCCCTCAAAATGTAGCTGGATCAAAGTTATCTTTACAGATTTCATAGCTTTTTTTCTTTTTTCTTCCATGATCTTGTGCTAAGAGGGAGTATCTAACCTTCTTGTCTGTTTTCCTTTTTTTCCTCAGCTCTTTAGCAGGTGAACAGAATGGGCAGTGAATGTCTCAAGTCCAGCTATTCAGTTATTTTTATATTTATTTTCAGGGTATATAGGTATTATTGCATAATATTTAAATTCTGGTTTAAAGAACGCTAATGCAGATTTTTAGAGTATTTGGATGAATCCTGAACACCAGTAAATCTTATCAAAATTCAAGAAAATTGAGGGTATTTTGTCACACCCATTTTATAAAACTGAGGCACAGAGCCAGTCAAGACTTTAGTGGCTGAGACACCCAATTTTTTTTTAGGGTGCTTAATATTATGTAGCACTTAGTATATAGGAACAGCAATTAAATAGTGCCTTCAGCTGTGGGCTGGATTTTTTTGTTCTTCTTTAATTCAAATCTCAAAAAAAGACAACTTCAGAAATTTGAAGTCTACAGGAAGGGATCAGCTAGCTAATAAATGTCTATTATACCTGGAAATATGCTGTGAAACATGATAAAGCAGGAAGAAAATTTCTAAGCTTCTAATGATCTAGGTTTCTAATCTTCTAATTTTCTAACTAGAATCTAATTTTTGTAATTTTACATCTAATTTTTATTATAGACAGGAATCTCTTTGCAGCATGACACCATTTCTTTCATAGAATTATTGAATCAGGGAGAGATTTAATGCAAAATTAAAATACTGTCTTGCAACTATTTTATAGTCTCTTTCCAATTTTTCAGGTTTTTGGAGCACAGAAGAATGGAGACAACCCAGATAAAGTGAAAATATGGATTATTTAAGATTTCTGTAAAGTAAGATGTAAGAGCATACGTAATGTGTTTGTAAGTTTAGAAAACGTGTAAACTATAGCCTGGAGAGCAGCAGGGACAGCTGGGAAGAGCAGAAGGCAAAGTGGAGGTGATTTGAGAACTATGTGCTACAGATATATCCCTGAAACTGACATTGTGTGGCACAGGCTGGTCTGTGAGTACAAAGCTGGGTTACCTAACATGCATCAGTCAGTTGCTGAACAATTTATGCTTGTCTGATTGATAATGCATGTGTGTAAAGTTGAAAATATACAGAACAAATACATTTTTGCATTATACTGTGATTAGTGATAATCTCTAATCTCTAATCTCTAATCATCTAATGAAAATAGGAAATAGTCCCACTGGTTTAGAAGCATTAAATTTTTGCAGGATGAGGATCAGTCTCAGTGTCTTTATGCTGTATGGAGCACTTGTTACATTACAGTTCAAGTATTTGAGTCTGTGAAGGTTATTGTGAACATTCTTTGACTATTCCACCATAATATGATGAGCTTCTCTTTTGTAAACTGTGTTTCTACAAATGAAACTCACTTGTTACTGCAGCCGTTTGGGAATTTGTACTTCTCCCTGTAAACACCAGTATCTGGGAGAGGGGTATGAGGCTTTGGGGAACCATCTCAGCATGTATCTGTTTAGATATTCAGCACATTCTGTAGCAAATGCATGCTTCTGTCTTATTAACTATTTACACTTGAAATACTCAATTATTTAGGAAAAGAAACCATTTAGAGTGTAAATATTAAGTATGTTTTATGTGCCAGCCATTAATTTGACATTACAGAAATGTGTACAGTTGTGTTTTTTCTACCTGTGCACCTGTGTTGGTGAGTTGGACGTTCATTTTTGTTTGTGAGACATAGCAGCTATCAGAGGTTCTGGACCTGGATGTTTTTAATAAAAGACTTTGTTTTATTTCAGACATGAAGAGTATACTGAATACTAATGTGCAGTCCCTGTACTGCAGCCACTATGCTCACGAAACTTCTACTGAAGTTAAAGGTATTTTGAATTCCAGTTTTTTATTTGAGGGCTGCTATTTGATTGTTCTCTGACTTGTTTGATGTCAAGGATTGCAGAACTTTGTCTTGATTTTGAAATCTCCATTCTGTAGGAGATGAAATGATGATGGAAAATGTAGCTGTTGTTGAACAACCTGGCTCTTCAGGGTTTTGTGTTTGAGTTCATAGCTTAATTTGTAATTAAACCAGGCTTATTTGTGAAACCAGTTAAAATAATAATTATGGCTCAGAGATTTTAAGGGGATTTTGGTAGTTTGCTTTGACTCAAGTGTATAGCTGTAAAAGAGAAAAGCAGAAACTTAATGAAAAATTTAAGTCAGGACACTGAGTAAAGTATTTTATTATTTTGTGTACTGAACAGGACATAACAAAATGAGAAAAAAGCTAAAAAAAACATAAACTTAAACTAAAGTACTAAAAGCTGCAACATGAAAGTGTTAAATGAAACATGAGTGTTAAATTATATCACACATTAAATGTTTTATTTAGCTCGTAAGTACAATAATTGAAAGCGCTTTAATTTTTGTGGTGCACAGCTGGAGTTCTTGGCATAATACTATTGAGAGGGAAAGCCTGTATGGGGTTGGGATACTTTTAAATAACATCCTCAAAAGGAAAGAAAAACTAAGGAGACCTTACTTTCAGGTCTCCCTCAACAGCTTTTTTTGATCCCAGAATCAAAGGACAGAAAATACTCAGGGTCTTTTAGACAAAAGTGATGCCATCACTCGTTGATGATGTAGTGCAGGAACCTAACCGGTTTTCTTTGAACACAGCTGTCACTTGACACTAATGGGGCAAAATCCTCAGTATCTGGCAGGGAAGAAAATGTGTGATAATATATTAAATAAATTTAGCTTTCGTGGCAGATTTCTAAATTACTTGTACTGTAAAATTTTTAAGATGTGGCTTGAATTGAGTATAAATTAATTGACCATCTTTTAAGAACTCCTGTATTAACTAATTTACAGCTAGTCCAGCTGACAGTCATTTCCCTCCATTAGGCTGACCGAATGTTACATTCTCTCACTCTGTAGATTTTGGAACACTGGATGTTAGGGAGGTGTTGTAGTGCAGAAATATAAGATAACTACTTCACCTTCCCCATCGTGTGCCTTGCATAAGAATATATTAACAGCAGCCTGCTTAAAATAGTGGTATTTTAATTTGTAGAGTGATCCTATGACACCAAAGCTGAAATTTACATCTGATGTAACTGCCTTCCCACAAGGGCTTTATCAGCTAGAGCACACATGGTGTATCTTCACTTGTGGACATTTTTAATCAATCAGTGTTTGCCATAAAGACGAAATGTAGTCAAACAAGTCTGTATCAAGTACATACTAGAGGTCTCTTCACTGTTTTAAATAGAGGAGGCCTCTATCTAAGCGATTTCCTAGGGAAAATGCTGTGTACAGTGACTGGCACAACTTAGGGAGGGATGAAGTTTTGGAAACCTTCAAGCACCTGAAAAGGGGTCTGAGAATTTTGTGTATATACATTATGTGGAAATTCTGGGTTTGCTACTCTGGATGCACCCAGGCTGCTCTGTGGTCTGGCCTGTCATTTGGTGGGGGGGAGGATGGTGGAGGGGGATTTACTTTGAAACTGCTTCCCTTCCCAGTGCAAAGCACATGTGCAGATTCAGCAGTAGTGCCTCAGGCTCTTCGATGATGGGATGGATGTGGGTGCTGGGAGAGGCAGGCAGGATGGTTCACCTTCAAATTCCCATTGTGAATAAACTGCACCATGTTTTAATTGCATTTAAGGAAAATAATTATCAATAGTTTAATTTTAGATCTAATTGCGTGTGGGTTAAATAGCATTTCTTGTTCATTTTATGTGGTATAATAATGTATATGATATGCATAATAAAACCCCAAGTCATTTTTCTCACTTCAGAGTGGAGCAGAATGTTTAGAAAAGGAGTCAGGATTCTCTTAGGTGCTACTGAGAAGAAATGAAGACAGTTTTACAAACTTATAAGGTCAGTGTTGCAACACCTTTCTTTTGAGACCCACAGGAAACAAAATATTACTTTTGCTATCATTGCACCCTATAATACCTGGCTTGTATACTAGCCAAAGCCTGGCCAGAAGACAATTGCATATTGAGGAGGGGGTGATCCATGTAAGAGTTACCCTGAGTAGGTGCAGTGTGCTGAATGCACAGCTGGGCCTTCAGGGCTGTGCTGAGTTGCACAACTTACCTGTCTTCAGGATGAATGCAGCCAGCTCACTGAAATGGAGACGTCTGCAGACAATTGCCACTGGGTACTAGTGATTACACCACTTGTGTGTCCTTGTCTGAATATAACAGTGCAGCAAGAAGTTCTCATGTGAACTTCTTTCCTGCTTGACAACAGGTGATGTGAACATAAGATGGCAAAAAAACCCTATAATAGCTTGAATGATCCAAATTATGGGAATCTATTTTATCTTTTTAAGAAAACCCTATAATAGCTTGAATGATCCAAATTATGGGACTTTATTTTAGAGATAGGGTCTGCACAGCATGCTGTGTGTGGGGTAGAGGTCCTATACAATTTGGCTTTCTCAATATAGAATCAAAAAATCAAAGAGTGGTTTGAGTTGGAAGGGACTTTAAAGATCATCTAATTCCAACCCTCCTGCCATGGACAAGAACATTTTACACTAAAACAGGTTGCTCAGGGCCCCATTCAACTTGGTCTTGAATACTTCCAGGAATAAGGTAGCCACAATTCCTCTAAACAACCTGATCCAATGTTTACTATTGTCACAGCTAAGAATTTCTTCTTAAGATCTAACCAAAACCCACTCTCGTTCAATTTAAAGCCATTCCTCTTGTCCTGTTACTGCATGTCCTTGCAAAATTCCCTCTCTAGCTCTCCTGTAGCCTTCTTCAAGTGCTGGAAGGCACTTTAAGGTCTTGCTGGAGCCTTCTTCAGGCTAAACAACCCCAGTCCCTCAGACTGTTTTAATAGGAGGGGTGTTCTTGCCCTCTGATCATCTTCATGGCTGACCTCTGGACTCATTCTAGAAGACCACATCTTTCTTATATTAGAGGCCACAGAGCTGGATACAGGACTCCAGGTGGGGTCTCACAAGGGCCAAGCAGAAGGGCAGAATCCTCTCCCTCTCCCTGCCGTCTGTGCTACTTTTGATACAGCCCCAGGTACTGTTGGATTTCTGGTCTACTTGTGCACATTGCTGGCTCATGCTGAGCTTTTTGCCCACCAACACTGCAAAAATCTTCTAGCCAGGACTGCTCTTGATCCATTCCCTGCCCAGCCTGTATTTGCATTTGGGGTTGTCCCAGTCCTGGTGCAGGACCTTGCACTTGAAGCTGTTGAACTTCATGAGGTTTGCACAGATCTACCTCTCAGTTGTAAAGGTCCCTCTGGATGCCATCCTGTCCCTACAGGCTGTTGACAGCACCCCACGGCTTGGTGTTGTTGGACACATTGCTGAGGTTGGGGTTGATTCTGTTGTCCACACAGCTGACAGAGATGGTAAATAACACTGATCCCAATGCCAAGCCCTGAAATATGCCATTACTATAAATAGAGGGAATTTGTGAACAGTGTTTATCAGTGCATACCAGATGTGCTAGCTAAAATGGCAGACAACTTCACTCTTCCCAAGAATTGGTGAATTTATAGCTAAAAATTACCTACAGTTAGATACCATTCTCCAAACAGCTAATTATCTTTAATAATTATTTAAAAGACCCATACAAGCATCCCAATAGGCAGGGACATCCAATTTGGACTTGCTGCTCCAAGCAGGGCTATTGCTGGCACTATATAAAATGAACTGTAACTTGGCCTTTCTGACCTTGCATTGCCTTGTTGTAATGAGATATAACCTATCTGTGTTTATTCATATACAGATAAGTTGGCTATTTTTTATTTCTTTCAACTTGGAAATGGTATTGTAGCAATAAGGAAAAAGTGAAAAACAAATTCCCATGTGACTGGCTGCAAAAGCAGTGACAATCAATCAGTGGATAATTTGCAATGGTATTTTTGCAATTGCTGGTCAATTGTGCATGTGAGTATATATAGATTGTTAATACCAAGTTGCAGTGGAGGAAAAGATCAGGCTTTTACAGCAGACCATACACAAAGACAAGCTGATGCCATGCAGTTGGGAAAAAAAGAGATGATTTGGGTAGTACTAACAGATGTAGTATTTAAAGTCTAAATGAGAATTCTGGGCTTGGTGATTGAGAAGCTTCAGCTGTAGTTGCATGGCTTTTTGACACCACTCATAAAAGGACATAAAGAGATTAGAGAATGATCAGAAGAACAGCCAAGAAGCAAACCAGATAATTTTATGAAAGACAATGCAAGAAGAGTAGTTAAAACTAGAGGAGATAAAATTAACATTGAAGAGAAAATTTTTCAAGTACAAGCAGTTCTCTAATACAGTTAACAGCAATCAACTACGCTATCAGTTAAGAGCTGGATAGAAAGAAGCTGATTGGTTTGCTCTTTAAGGTTGAATATCAATTTTAGATGTGGTTACATTACAACGTTATAGAATTTATACCAAAAGAGGCTATTAAGAGGGGTTTAGCTAAAATGCCTGCTTTATAAGATCATGCCTAAAACAAAGAGGGTTTTCATGCAATTAGAGTGCAGTTCACTTTTACATGATTTCTCTGACTTTGGAATAAGGAACAGTTTCAATGCCAAGCCAACACATGAGCTGTGTTGGAGCTTTCTCTTCACAGGTGTTTAAGTTCAACATAAGACCTGGCACATCATCTGGGAATGTGGCAAAATAGTTAATCTAATATAACTATAAAGAACATTGCGATCCTTTCAACTTATCAAGAACACTGAGTCTGGAAAACGTTCACTGAGTTGTACTTGGCTAAATTTTCTGGCAAAATTCTTGTTTGCGAAACTTCTGCCTCTTTGTGCCAGCTGACAACAGAAATAGCAATACAAAAGTGAATTTGCATGCCCTTCTTCTACCAGTTTTGCCCAATTTTAGGATCTATCTTTTGGATGAGCTCATACAAACAGTTAGATTTAATTTATTTTAATTCACTCACTGAAGATCTGAATACCTTGGTCTGAAGAGGCATTTCATTCTTTTTCACACACATGGTAATAAGACATTGGATAATCAAAGTGTCCTGGTATGAGGATCCTGATTATGAAACCAAGGGTTTAGTGCAGAAACTTCATGCTTTCTAATTGGCATTGCAGGAACTTAATATAGATTCAAGATTTACTTGTGCAATATTCATTGCTGTATTTGGAACTCTGATCACAGCAATTTAAAAATAATTTAATTAGGCACAACATGTAGTTTTGCCCCATCATAAATGGTGAGTCTAAGAGATGTTATGTTTGTCTACTTTCAGTTTTGCTTTTCCACTTTGTGTAATGAAAGGATGTGAACACTAAATAGACCTGGTGTTCATGAGATATTTATGTTCATAAATACTTCCTTGTCTCTATCTCTGGTGGTACCCTTCTAGGATGCACATGCTTTAGTATTACCATTTTAAGTGATGTCAGAAGCACTTGTGCTGTTGCAGTTGGAATGGCTAGGCAGTTTCTTCTTTTCTCTGTTTTGTCAGAAGCAATTTCTGAGAGAAAATTTCAGAATGTCAGCAATTTCTGACCAAAAAAAAATTCAGAATTAATTTTAAAAACATATAGTTTATTGGTATTTATGACTTCGAAAGAAAAAATTGCAAAAGGGCAATTTCACTTCCTAACAAATTGTCTGTCCTTGTTTCCAGAGCAAACTTTAGATTTGTCAGTCCCAACATAATATATTACTGCTTTAAAAACTGAATATTTAGGAAAAAATAAAACTTTTGCTTCATTATTTG
Source organism: Certhia americana (assembly GCA_018697195.1). Taxonomy (NCBI): domain Eukaryota; kingdom Metazoa; phylum Chordata; class Aves; order Passeriformes; family Certhiidae; genus Certhia; species Certhia americana. The sequence continues at coordinate 12,071 of JAGMWU010000110.1, read as the reverse complement.
TCTTTTTGCCCCTTCCATAATTCATATGCTTTATTAAGCTGCTCTACAAATACTTACTTAGAGCACATAGAATAAAGGAAAACTGGGTAGGTAAGTGTGCTGTTGGTTATCCATTGATTAACCATTCATACCTGCATGACTCGATATTTGCACTTACCATGAGAGTGGATGTTTGTTATCTGTGCAGCTGAGACTCTGAGGAGTGATTCAAACTTTAGGGTAATCATTTTTTGTAAAGAAAGACAGAAATTTTCCAAGGAGTTCTGGATTTGTGGAAAATCTCCAGATAATATCCAAATGGCCAGTTAGGATTTCAATAATTAGAAGTTGCTTATTAAAAGAAAGCACAGACCAGGAAATGAAAATACTTGTCACTTAGAACTACAAAAATATTGTAAGTGAATATATTATCCACCACAGAAAAAAAGTTCTTTGTCTGAAGGTCAAAATTTATTAAGCTTTAGGAATCAAAGAAATGATTATTGTATTCCTGCCTGAAAAATCAAGTATGATTCCCAGAGATGAAGAAAAGTTCACTTGCAGCAGCCAGTTAGCCACAATGCAGTTTTAGCCAGTACAAACCCAGCTTGTTCCAATCTGTTTTCTGTAATGGTCTAAGAGGTTATAACTCTGAACAACGTACGTCACACTATAAAAGTGCCAGTTTTTCTTCATCTAGCTCCCTGTCACCATATTAAGATACTCTCTTACAGATTTTTTCAGTGTAAATGACAAAGGAAATCTCTGTTTTTAAATGAAGCATAGAGGGGTAGTAGGGTGGTTTTGTGCATTCCAAATGCAGACTCTTCCCCATGCATTTTCTGTAGGTGTAAGAACACAGTGTAGAAACTGGAATAGTACAACAAGACTGAATAACATCTCATTTTTTCTCAGCATATTTTTCTAAAATACTCCTTCAACATTTGCATTTTAAACCCTCTGTTTCTATGGTGTAAGTGCTCATTCCTGAATAAACAGTTGTGTTTCAGAAAACTTGCATCCATTAATTTATGAAGAGGAAACTTGGTAATTGCTAATGGTGCAGAAGTACAGAACTGTGGCATAGGCGATATGGGTCTCACTCTTAGGTGTGCTGCATTCTTGTTTTTTGACCTGGCAAATGATTGTCCTCTAGCTCCTACCAATTCCTGTGGAAGATAAACTGCTGATTACTGCATCTCTCCATGTGGACCTAGGGATGGACCACAGGGAGGAACAGGAAGGAAGGAAGACTGTGGTCACCACAGGAAACATGGGGATAATACAAGTGTACTATATTCTTACTGTATAATATCCCATTTATAACTTGGAGCAACTTACTTGGAGCAAAGTAAAATCTCTGAAGCAGCATTGTACTTTTTATTGTCTTGTACTTGCTCTTCAACACCAGATTGCAAGGCAACAATACCCTTTTAGTACTGGCCAGAGCTCCTGATGAGTTCTGTAATGTGAACAATAGCAATCAGAGCAGGAAAGAAGCAACACTCTGCAAACGGGGGTGAAATGACTTGCTAAAACTTAAAAGAAGTGTAAAAAAAAAAAAAATAACAGGAAAAAAATCAACAAATACAAACAACAAAACCATTGCTTCTTTTCTGAAGCCAAGTGTTTCTAGAGTTTTCTATAGCATTTTTTATAGTTTCATTAATCAAATGAAAGATAAATTAAAGCACTCCCTCTTGGCAAAATCGGAAATGAGAACTAACACAGCATCTCTCTTGGGTCTCCCCGTTTTAATTTTCTTTCAACATGTGATCACCCATGAATAAGTTGGACACTCACTTTGAAGTCCCATGGATAGCTAATTTTTGCGTAGTGTCTCAGCAGCAAGTGATTCGTATGAATAGTTGCTTACAATTCTCTGATTTATTAGAGATATTTTTTATTCAGTCTTTCTGCCGGACTCTGAAGTTAACAACAATTTTTCTGTCACAGAAATATTTGTGCAAGGGTAATTTCAGTCTTGAAAGGAAAAAGATGTAGGTAGCCATAATGTAGGTAGCAGAACTAGGTCACTATTTCTGACAGAAATGACTGGAGCATTTTATTTAACTTCTATCCAAAACACTTTGATGGCTTATCCCATCAGCACTGAATAATAGCTGTACTTACACTCAGAGATTTCTATCAAAGTTTGGAAAGGAAGGAATGTTTTCCATCTTCATCACAGCTGTTGTTTGCAATGTAGAGTGTACAAACAAAGCATTCTTATTTGTTCAGTTTATTCAAACAGATGGATTTAATTCCTGCTTAAGAAATAGTCCAGGAATCAACTGGGGGTTTTTTTTCTGTTTTGTTGTAAGAGACAATAAATAAGAGTAGGATCCCCTTGGGAAGAGACATTCACAAGGAATGGGTTCTAAACAGGGATTGCAGGCAACAGAGTAGGAGAGGAAGATATGTTCTGGAAGAAAGATTTGGGCAGTAGAAAAACATGCTTGTATCTTGACAGTGAGATTTTGAAAAGATTAGTCTGTTGGATAATTGTATCTTGGGGCTTGTAGAAAGGTAACAGCTGGTCTCTGTGTAGGATAGCTCCATAAACCCACTTGTGATTTACATTTTCCAGTCACTTCTGTTTCCTCTCTTGGAAAGAGCAAATACTGTGGTACCAGAACATATGCGTGTTTAACCTTGTGGATGTGGCTGAAGTCTGTCTAAGTACTGCTAGCTTTAGGTTAAATAGTCAATTAGGAGAGCTGTAGTCTTGAATGCTGTGGCTAGATATGACGTTACTATTAGCTCTAGTTGGCAAAGACATCTGCTCTGAGAATTTAGAGCTGCAGGATTCATTAAGGACTGGAGAGAAAAAAATATTTTCAAGAAGCACAGGATTTTTCCAGCTTGCTCATTGCTTTGAAAATTTATCCAACAAGATGTATTTAAACATCATATTGTTTTAAAAACCAAACATGTTTTTATTTTTTTGTTATTTCTTCTTTGCACCTTACATTTTCAGTCAGAAGTACTGATGATGATTGTAGGAGAACTCTTTAGTAAAAGATAAACAATGGCTTTTAGGTATCTTCAGTTACATCTTTTATTGACACTGCCAGAGTCTGTGCACAAAGTTAAGGTGTCCTATTAGGATTTCTTGAAGCAGCTTTAGTCCTCTTGGGCTGGGTGCTGCTTTCCAGTAGATTTAGGGAGTTATAATGAAAAATGTGGTAATTGTGGCAATTCAGTAATTGTTAGACTTTGCACTAACATTTCGTCTAGCATTTTCTGAGCTGTTCTTAGTAACTGCAATTGATGCCATTGGTAAGGTAATTTAGGCAAATCAATTTTGTTTCCTGGATATGTATAGTCACTATTTGCTGCAAGCCATGAAGCTATTTTTCTAGTGGTTGAGGAAGCTCTCTGTGTCCCAGGTAGTTTTTAGTGAGGAAAAGTGGTCAAAATTCCATTCCAGTGTGCATCTCACATAAAAAAAAAAAAAAAAAAAAAATAGATGCACATATTTTTATGAAAGTGACTTTCCTTTTGTGTCTTTGGCTAACTGTTGTTCTCACTTTAGGCCACAGCACTCTACTCAAACATACTGATTTCTGAAGAGGTATAAGAATATATAGTTGAGGATCTTTTAAGGCAGAAAGCTGATAGTAGATAGTAGATTTTTATTACACTAAATAAGTGGGAAATCTGTTATTTGCAGAAAACCAGTAATGTGGGTGTCATCTTCTTTCAAAAGACATAAAAAGGGTACAAATGAAGGTTAAGTGCTTTAGTTCTAGTTAACAGCAGTTTACTCTGTTTGTTTTTCTGAGTGGAGCTGAAACAGAACTCTCATATCTTTCTGAATTTTAGACTTTTAACAGTATTACAGTTTTAAAGCCATAAGAGAAACTGCTGTGTTTCAGGCAGTTACTGAGCTGTGTTTTGCCATAGCTGATTTTGTGGTGATAACCACATGGTGGTTATTAAACTGGTCAATTTGTAAATATTTACAGGAAAATTTTAAAAGTAATTAACTGTTTCAAATATAGCTGGATTACTGGTCTGATAATCTATCTGTTTGCTCCAATATTGTATTTTTATATAATATCAGCACCCTGAAATATGTTTATGGCTAGATATATGTGAGTTCTGAACAATGGCATCTTTAGGCTTATAGGAACACTGCCTGGCAGTGATCTGAGGGACTGTAAAAACCCATCATGTTCATGCAGAGAAAATGAGCAGAGCTTTGACCCAAATGAGTTCTCTTGCATGCTGAACAGCCTCTCACTCTCTCCTGTGCCAGGCTAGTGCTCTGCTGCATAGTCCTCAGTGGTATTTCTCTTCTGCACTTGAGAAGACAATTCAGGATCTTACACCTTTTGCTGTGTGTAGAATTGCATTCCCTTACAGCTTGTGCATCAAAAGACCTTGTGTATTTAAACAGCTTGTGTAGCTCGTTAAAGTAAAATAGATACAGGTCTTCTATAAACAAGAATCTTTCCAAGCCAAAATGTATAAACAGATCTGCAAAGTGATTGCAACTCAGCTCCACTGATTTTACGCATAATGGATCCTGACTGAAATATCTTTGGCTCTGTCCACAAGTGGCAATCCCTTTGCCTTTTTAAGTGTCTGGATAAGGCAAACTGCCCAGCATGGACAGCTTCATAGAGTAAAAAATTGTAGTTCTGTCAATGTTACTTGGTTATTACATGTAACCAAAATACTCATGTTCCCAGCTGTCTCCAGTTATCCAGTGGAACCATGACTGGGATGGTTTTTAATTTAATCCATGGCTAAAAATACCCATGTATTTTGGTATCAAGGTATCTTTAGTACATCTCAGACTGGATATTGCAGTGTTTATGGGCATGGACATATGAATCAGTCACAGAATAAAGAATATTGTGAATTGGAAAGAATCCATGATCATCATCAAACTTCAGCTGATGGTTCTGAACAGGACATCTCCAAGAGTCACACCATGTGCCTGAGACCACTGTCCAAAATATTTGTTAAGTCTGTCGGGGTTGGTGCTGTGACCACTTCCCTGGGGAGCCTGTTCCAGTACCCAGCCACCCTGTGGGTGAAGAACCTTTTCCTGATATCCAACCTAAACCTCTCCTGACACAGCTTCAGGCCATTCCCTCGGGTCCTGTCACTGCCAGCACAGAGAAGAGATCAGTGTCTGTCCCTGCTCTTCCCCTCATGAGGAAGGTGTAACTGCAGTGAGCTCTCCCCTCAGTCTCCTCCAGGCTGCACAGACCAAGTGACCTCAGCCACTCCTCACATGGCTTCCCCTCAAGGCCCTTTGTTGTATCACTCTTGGGAATGCTTCTCCCCCAAAACCCCTCCCCCAGAAACTGTAACCTGGCCTGGGTTACCTGCCCCCTGGTCTCCTGACCTATGGCCATCGGCCAGGTAACTTGACCCCAACCCCAAAGGTGATAAAAACCCCTCTCTCCCCATGTGAGCTCTCTCTCACCTCCAGATTCCCTTCAAGGAATAAAGGCCTTGGAATACATCCTGGGGTAAGGAGCCTCTTTTGTAACTCTCTTTACCCTATTTTGTAGTTCCCCTCTTCCAATACTCCCCCTAAATCTGAGCTGGCAGCTTGTGGGGGGGTGGAGGAACAGGGGAATCTACAGCCCTTCACCATCCTTGTGCCCTCCTTTGGACACTCTCTGGCAGCTCAATGATTTTTGTGCAGCCCCAGGACTGGAGCTGAGGCTACCCCAGAGCAGAGCAGAGCAGGATAATCCCCTCCCTTGCCTGGCTGTGATGCTGTGCCTGATGTCCCCAGGGCACAGGGGCCCTCCTGGCTGCCAGGGCACTGCTGGATCATCTTCGACTTAACATCCACCAGGACACCCAGAGCCCTTTCTACAGTGGAGCAGCCTCTCCTTTCCCAGTGTGTCCACACATCCATGGCTGGCCTGTTCCAGGTGCAGAATCTGGCAGTTGTGCCTGTTAAAATTCATATGGCTGGTGAATGTCTATCCCTTTAACTTTTGTAAGTCTCTCTGCAGGAACTTTCTGTCTTTGAGGGAGAGAGAAACTCATCCTGATTTACTATAATCAGCAAATTTAAGATGGGATACCTACACAAGGCTTATGTTCTTGAATCTGTTCCAAAGAATTGGAATCAATTAGGAGATATCCCTGAATGCAGAGGTGGGTTGTCTGCTTGTATTCTTTTACAGAAATAGATTGTGACAGAGTTAGCTTCATGGAAAATGGTAAATAGTAGGTAGAGTAATAATGTCTCCCCTGAACATCCTTTTCTTCAGTCTACAACCCCAGCTTCCTCATAGCCACTCCTCAGAGGATTTACTTTGTAAAACAACTGTAGGAGAAGTATCTTGAGAATTAGTATGTATACAGTAAAATATTAAGAAAGGTAGTGATATAATTTTCAGTTTATGAAAAGGAATTGCATACTCAAAGGACCTTTTTTTATCCAGTTTCCCAAACATTAACACAATGATCATGATCTACCTCTAAAAATATCTGTAATTAGATAACTGAACATAAAAGGTTTATAAATTTGAGATACCCAGCTATATCAATATAGTATACAGATATTAATATATATAGCTATATATATTAATGGTAGCTACTACTGCCTTCTTTTTTTGAAGGCTTTGATGCTTTCTCTCCTGGATCAATATGAGACAGTGATGCAATGATAGTGAAAAATTTTGATTTTGAATGACTAAGATGACCAGATTTAAAACACTGAATTAATAGTCGGGAAGTTGAAAATTAAAGAAGGCAGACGTGGTCAGGAAGAGCAAAATATACACACTGTGTCTGCTGTAAATTCAATCCTTTAAATAAGTAAAATTTTACAGTTCTCTGAGGCACATGAAATACACTTGTAAAAAAATGTCTAGGTCCACTTCAGTACTACTGTGTGAGAATCACATATTTTAGGGTCAGACTAGACATCTAGAACAAGTAGCCTGAGATTTATGGGCCAAATCTGAAACGCCATACTAGATTCTCAATTTGGTCTATTGCTAAAGAAAAACATTGCTGAAATTCTGAAATTTAGATGTGATGAGGACCTGGTTTTTGATACTGAGGAAATTCAAGTTTATATCTAATAATAACAGATCAAACAATCACAGTGAGAATTCACAGAAGAGAGTTGTTGAAAAACCTTTGCGAATAATGTGGCAAGGGCAGTTTTTTTATGGCTCACTAATTGCTGAATCTGTTCCATCTTAATCTATAATGATGGCCCAATTTAAATATGACAAGTAAGCAGAAATGGAAATTAATGAGAAACAAATTCAGAACAGATGGGAGGAAATGGTTTTTCATGCCGAAAATGCTAAGCTTTTGTAATGACCACAAAGGTGGGGTTGTTGTGGAGGTAATTTAAAAGGAAAGAATAAAGGACTGTGTTCCAACTTCAATGTGCTAAAAATCTGAAATTACATTGTATGGTCTTTCGTTCGTATCTCAGCTCATGCTTACTTTTAGGTTGCTCTCTTTGCATCTCCCAAGACTTCTTCTACAATGCTGTTCCTTATGTTAGAGAGAGACAGCAGACTGATCACTAAAAATATGGTGCCAGAGAGCTGGCCTCCACTGCCAAACTGATGGGTAAAAGAACAGTCTTACAGTTGGCCTAGGAGTCTAGAAATACATTTGATTTTCATTTGAAATTTTCTGAATGGGCCACAACCAAAGAGAAAGAAGTAATCATACTTCTGCTCAGTCAGGTTATGAGATCCAGGTTATTTTAACATTGTAAAATATTGAATCATAGGGAAAATGAAAAGTATTTTGTCATTACTCTTCCAGTTCATTTTAAACAGTGTTGCCTGTTACGCTGCAGGAGTTTTCTCAAATACCTTTAACTTAATTTTTAGCACTTCAGATAAACTATATGGAAATATAGGCTCACAGGAGCCCATTGTGGAGTCAGTTTCTTGTACATCCAAGCAAATTATGAAATCAATTAGAAGCCAGGAGGGAATCTGCAACACTGTAGATAAAGCAAATGGCAAAGCTAACATATGGATTCTTTGCATTTCTAATTTGTTTTTCTAACTAACACATAGTATATAAATTTGTGGGGAGGTAGAATCAATTGTGATAAATAATGTAATTATGTACATGAAAGGTTTATAATGAATAAGAAACACAGCTGCTATTTGCAGATTTCCTCTTTTAGAAAACTAGTATTTTCCAATATTATTTAGAAAATGGTGCTATGATTCAACACAGAAGTGTTCCTCTGAGCAAGACCAAATGTTCTACTGCACTTGTAAATCACTTTCGGAGCAATGAAATAGAGAAAGCAAATGAAGAACTTCTTTTGTCACTGAAATATAATCTCTAAGCAGGCAACTTCAAGCTGATAATTAGATGTTCTGATCAGCATCTGGGGAAAGACAAAAAGACAGCTTTTTGTTCCTGGGAATGTCCTATTCTGGACATTCCTGTCCAGGTGCTGGAATGCAGCTGCTTTCTTGGACCCTGTGTCATTAATCTCAGCTGAAAATGCAGAAAGATTTAAAAAAAATTCAGGTTTTTGGACATTTTCAATTAATTTCTGAAATTCTGCACCTACTATGTGACCTTACAACTACATACAGAAGATAAAGCTTTCAAATATATTATTCAAAAATATATATACTAATTATAGGTTAAAATGAGAAAGCACTTTCACAATAGTTCATCCATAACAGCAGTCAAAATAGCGAGCACAGCAGATAAAACCTGTTCCCAGTTGAATTTAAGGCAGTTTTATTTATGAAAGTTCCGATGCTTACGAAGCATAGTGGGTTTCTTTTCTGTTTAAGCAACAGAGATGATGGTAAGGATTGCTATGCCACCTACGTTTGACAAGGCAGTAGGCTGTCTTGTTTAAAATAATCAGGTGTTCTCAATGCTCCCTGACTTGGTAATGACTGTTGTTGCAGATCCCTGATTATCCTGAAAGTTGTATAACAGTGGTTACAAAGTACTTACAGAAACTCTTGTGGTCTTCAAAAATACTTTTTTTCTTGGCAGCATTTCAGTTTATGATATGGTAAGTGAAATTGAATCCTACTCCTATCACTTTGGCAAAACTATGGGTTTTGTACCAGCTGTGATAATTTAAGGCATATTGTCTGCCTCTGAGATTGCTGACTGCAAGGTTAAACTGACCCTGCTAGAGATCAGGATGGAATCAAGTGCTGTTATGCTTGAGGTTTGCAGAGCTGTGGACGGCAGTGCATTGTGTGTGGTGGCTGTAATGATTTGAGGGGTTCAAACTGGGAGCAGGGAGACCTTTTTTGCCCAATTTCCTCCTCATATATTCCTGAGAGTTCTGGAGGTTCTTCCAGGAGTTAATGGAGTGGGAGTTTTGCTGTAATAATTTTCACAGAACACTTTAGTTTGGAAGAAAGGATGTTGAGTCCAACATTTACCTGATCACCGTCTTGTCAGCTAGACCATGGCACTAAATCCAGTCATTTATTGAACACCTCCAGGGATGGTAGCTCCACCAATGCCCTGGATAGCCCCTTTCAGTGCTTAACCACATTATTTGTGAAGAGATTTCTATTGATTTCCCTTTATTTCATGGAAAATTAAGATTTTCTGAACATCTTTTGTCTTATGAAAGATATCCAGCTCAGTGAAAGTATTTTGTTTAATACAAGATGCTGAATGATTGACAAGGTGTCACTTAGGATTGTCATTCAAGTGCTAGAAATATGAATGAGGTACAAGTAAGACAGAAGGAAATTGATTTGCTTATGTGGTTCAATTGGTATTAACAGAGTGAAAAATCGGTTCCCTCATTACATGTCTGCTTGTGTCTTTTAAGCCTGCTTCCCCACAATAAAAGAAATAGTATGTGTTGTATTGGAAAGAAAGAATATGTGGCAACTACAAGAAGGGTGTGAAAAACATGACTTTTCTTTAAGATGACAAGGCCCAGGGTACATTTGTGGTTATACATATCTACAAATCTTAATGTAGTCAGGGAGTACAGGACAGTCAATTATAGAAATTCAAGTATTTACCTACTGGTTACTATATTTAAGTAAATGTAGCATTCAAGTTTGTTGTTTCATTTTTAAACTCAACTGCTTAAAATGCTAACTTTAGCTATTAACAAAATTAAGGTATTTAAAAGAAGCAGCAACTTCCACTATAAAATTGGTAGAAATTAAGTATTTTTTGTTTGCTAAGGCTTACTGTGTGCATGTTAAATTGTCTGCCAGTTCAAAATCAAGATGGATGGTATCTTGTATTTTCTAACATTCCTGGATGATAAAGATAAATTGTTGTAGATTGAGACCACAATTTACAAACAAAATATTGGTTGCTTGCCATATATACAAAAAAATGAGAATCCATCTTAATTGAAGAGTTTTTTCCCTGAAAAAATGTCAACATTTATGAAAGCATAAAACATAATCAATTTTTGAAGACTTGAAAAATAAAGGACAGATTTATAAAGAATTTTGAAGAGAAGTAAGAATATATTTGCTATGGAAAATTGTTTCCCTGAAGAAAGTTCATGTTTTCAGACTGCTTTTAATGGCATGCTGGGTACTGTCTTTGCATATTAAAGTCAAATTGTTAACATAAAACTGTCTGGTTACATAATTGTTCCTGCCATGGGCTCTAAAAAATGCTTATGTGCAAAAACATTTTGGCATGAAGAAAAATTTTTCCTTGTGAAAAAAAGTAATTGTACAAAGAAAATCTTTGTAAAGATTATGTATGAAAGTACTTTTTGTCTAATTGGAATTCCGGAGACTTCCTTTGGATATATTTAACAGCTTAAGTGCTGGGATAATACTTTGTTTTAAGGAGCCATGAGGAAGTCCAACTTCACTGTCCCACCTGCCAGCAATTTCATCTTTGGTTTTTAGTGGCATCAGAACATGCTGCTCCAGAAAACTTTTTAAATTTTGACACTATATTCCTGAATGTATCACTGAACAATTTTTTTCTCTTTATTTTGATTTATTGAAGGCTGTGACCCTGTTGCTGTTTCAGAGTCTGGTGGGGTAACTTGCATTAAAAATCATGCAAACTCAGTAAGTAAGCCCTTCATTTTCTGCAGACAGAGCTGACTCCTTTTACTTTTAACAAGTACAGACAATAAACTATATTTAAGTTCCCAGATTGACTGTATTAGTGTTGCTTTCAGAGTTCCACTCAGTAGTCAGAGGCTGGCTCTGAATTAAGGGATTTTATGAGTAGGCTGTGTTGCTCCTTTTTCTGACTGACAGCTGGAATTGCCAAAACCATCCTTATTCCCACTGTTTATCAGGTGCCATTGCTGCTTTTATTCCAACATACTAGGTTAAATGATGGGAACTTGGAGAAATTCTTGGAGAGCTGGAAATGTGAGAAATTTTTTATTCACATTCAGTGTTTTTTAGTTGGAAAGGAAGATTCTGCAATGTGCATTTCTGTACATTTCCTGAAAAATAGCTTCCTTATCACAAATTAAAGAAGGTAAATATCAAATTGCTGTAAAAAATAGGTTTCAAGGAAACTGAGCTATTTGGTCTGTGCATATTTTTTATGATTTTCCAAAGCAGTTCATACATGAATTGGCTGCCTTTATTTGCAATTGGATGTTGTTCTTCTTTCAGTGTTACTGCATGAGCAGTTAAAATATGCTATGGAATGATTCTTCGCAGTGGTGTTTTGAAACACATATTCATAGAATTTCTTCCCAATAATTTATTTAGATATATAGAGAGACATATTTATATTATTTTTCAAAGCTGATAAGTTCCATTTTCCATCTCACAGTGAGGCTCCTCAGACTCGAGGAGTGGCCAGCTTATAGAAGTGATCTATGTCTTGTATTTAAATCCTGGCAGCTCAGCTCCATTTTCTCAGCCCAGGACACATGGGAAGGAGCAGGTAACTACAGTGGCTGGTGAAGTGGCAGCCCTGATCTTGCTTTCCCTCTGTCTCCTTTCATGATGTGCACCAGAAGTATAGCACATAGGTGATTTTACCCTCTGTGTGCCATTGATGGAGCTAAATTCAAAATGGGGAGATCATCTCCTAAGGGCAGCAGAGATTTATACTGGTTGTAATTTAAGATCTTGGTCAGCAAAATTTTCTTTACAAGCTGTTTGGAATGTTCCAGA